>JAIFZK010000147.1:357500-362500 GCA_027481765.1 Tenualosa thibaudeaui | reverse complement strand
GCTGATCACAACCAAAGATAGGTTAGTAGTTAAGTCAACATCACTTCATATATAGTGAATTCAGACATGCACACACACACACACACACACACACACAGACAAGCATGCAAAGGCACACCTGCACACACACAGAGTCCAGTGTTGTGCTCAAGCACTAAAGTGGTTTGGTTACACAGAGTCCTCAAACACACACTCACACACACACACTTAGGCCAGTAGCGCATTAAAGCATCAAAGTGGGTCCCCAAATGTGGCCATTCATTCCCCCTGACAAACTCAAACCTAAGGCCTGTCAATCACTAGACTGCACCAATCAGCACGTCCGCTCCCGGCAATAATGAAGTGTTCAAACCAATCAACTGGAGACGCCCCCCGGGAGGCCCACGTATCACCAGCTCTCTGAGGTAAAAACGGCTGTATCACACACACACACACACACAAATTTGCGATGGAAGTCTGTCACTTACATGATTAATGAGAACAGGTCCCCATCTGCTAGAACACAGCAGTCACACACACACACACACACACACACACACACACACACACACACACACACACACACACACACACACAGAAGAATATACTCAGTAATACTCACACACAAACACTCAAGGAAGAATATACTCAGCAATATTTACACACACACACACACACACACACACACACACACACACACACGTACAGTAGAGAGTGAATATATCAGTGATACTAGTACAATTAGCTCACTGAAGTGAATAGTGAATAGCAATACCATATTCAATATATGCCCCCATGTGACAAAATGATAAAAATCACCTAGCACATACACACACACACACACACACACACACACACAAACCTCATGTTTTAGCCCAGCAGTAACTGCTGCCATTCATATACACTGCATGTATGTTCCAGTCAATAATAACGAGGCAGCAGATCAATGTGTGTGTGTGTGTGTGTGTGTGTGTGTGTGTGTGTGTGAGGGAGAGAATGTTCATAGAGGAGGAAAGAGGAGACATAGATGGAGGAGAGAAGATGAAAGAGAAGGGGAGAGGAGGTGACACGGATGAGTGTGTGTGTGCATGTGTGAGAGAGAGTATGAGTGTGTGTGTGTGTGTGTGTGTGTGTGTGTGTGTGTGTGTGTGCCTGCAGGCTGCTTTGAAATGCCCTCTGTCTGTAATCACAGACACTCTCTGAGGTGCTTCACTTCCATTTTTAACAATGCACCTCCAGGGACCACACTCTCTTTCTCTCTCTTTTGTGTGTGTGTGTGTGTGTGTGTCCTAAGGCTTGGGCCGCCTGAGTGGACAGAGGCACAGAAGATAGTGAATACATTCACATACACACAGAGAGAGAGAGTGGGAGAGAGGTCTGTGCTGTGCTAGTGTGTGTGTGTGTGTGTGTGTGTGTGTGTGTGTGTGTGTGTGTGTGTGTTAGACCAGTTCTTAATGCAATGAATATTAACACAACATTCCGACTAGGACAGTAGGTGTGTGTGTCAGACCATGGGTGGAGGTTATAGCTCTTTGGGCCCTAAAAGAGTTAAAGGAAAACTCTGGAGTAAATGTTTTGGATGATCAGGAGGTTAATCGTTGACTTGGAAGCACAATCATGTCAATCGGATGGCAATCAGTCAATCATGTCAATCGGATGGCAAACAGTCAATCATGTCAATCGGATGGCAATCAGTCAATCATGTCAATCGGATGGCAATCAGTCAATCATGTCAATCGGATGGCAATCAGTCAATCATGTCAATCGGATGGCAATCAGTCAATCATGTCAATCGGATGGCAATCAGTCAATCATGTCAATCGGATGGGTTTCCAGTCGGTTTGGTTTTGGTGAGTTCAACTAAAAGTGGTACAAGTGCTTTTGTATTAGCACAATACTATTATTATTACTATTGTAAACCCACTGTCATGGGGAATGTTATTTTTAAACCCACTGCACTGGGACATACTTGTCCCCTGTGACTCCTCACTGCACTGGGACATACTTGTCCCCTGTCACACACACACACACATACACACACACACACACACACAGTCTCTATAATCTCTATATCTGTCTTGTTCTCCACATGTTGTTCATGCTCTTCATCCTCAAGCGCCTTTCTCCTCAATCTCACACACACTCTTTGACATCCTCAATCTCACACACACACTCATTGACATCCTCAATCTCACACACACTCTTTGACATCCTCAATCTCACACACACACTCATTGACATCCTCAATCTCACACACACTCTTTGACATCCTCAATCTCACACACACTCTTTGACATCCTCAATCTCACACACACTCTTTGACATCCTCAATCTCACACACACTCTTTGACATCCTCAATCTCACACACACACTCTTTGACATCCTCAATCTCACACACACTCTTTGACATCCTCAATCTCACACACACACTCTTTGACATCCTCAATCTCACACACACTCTTTGACATCCTCAATCTCACACACACACTCTTTGACATCCTCAATCTCACACACACTCTTTGACATCCTCAATCTCACACACACACTCTTTGACATCCTCAATCTCACACACACACTCTTTGACATCCTCAATCTCACACACACTCTTTGACATCCTCAATCTCACACACACACTCTTTGACATCCTCAATCTCACACACACACTCTTTGACATCCTCAATCTCACACACACACTCTTTGACATCCTCAATCTCACACACACTCTTTGACATCCTCAATCTCACACACACTCTTTGACATCTTCAATCTCACACACACACTCTTTGACATCCTCAATCTCACACACACTCTTTGACATCCTCAATCTCACACACACTCTTTGACATCCTCAATCTCACACACACTCTTTGACATCCTCAATCTCACACACACTCTTTGACATCCTCAATCTCACACACAGACTCTTTGACATCCTCAATCTCACACACACTCTTTGACATCCTCAATCTCACACACACTCTTTGACATCCTCAATCTCACACACACTCTTTGACATCCTCAATCTCACACACACTCTTTGACATCCTCAATCTCACACACACTCTTTGACATCCTCAATCTCACACACACACTCTTTGACATCCTCAATCTCACACACACACTCTTTGACATCCTCAATCTCACACACACTCTTTGACATCCTCAATCTCACACACACTCTTTGACATCCTCAATCTCACACACACTCTTTGACATCCTCAATCTCACACACACACTCATTGACATCCTCAATCTCACACACACTCTTTGACATCCTCAATCTCACACACACTCTTTGACATCCTCAATCTCACACACACACTCTTTGACATCCTCAATCTCACACACACTCTTTGACATCCTCAATCTCACACACACTCTTTGACATCCTCAATCTCACACACACACTCTTTGACATCCTCAATCTCACACACACTCTTTGACATCCTCAATCTCACACACACACTCTTTGACATCCTCAATCTCACACACACTCTTTGACATCCTCAATCTCACACACACTCTTTGACATCCTCAATCTCACACACACACTCTTTGACATCCTCAATCTCACACACACACTCTTTGACACCCTCAATCTCACACACACACTCTTTGACATCCTCAATCTCACACACAGACTCTTTGACATCCTCAATCTCACACACACGCTTTGACATCCTCAATCTCACACACACACTCTTTGACATCCTCAATCTCACACACACACTCTTTGACATCCTCAATCTCACACACACACTCTTTGACATCCTCAATCTCACACACACTCTTTGACATCCTCAATCTCACACACACTCTTTGACATCCTCAATCTCACACACACTCTTTGACATCCTCAATCTCACACACACTCTTTGACATCCTCAATCTCACACACACACTCTTTGACATCCTCAATCTCACACACACACTCTTTGACATCCTCAATCTCACACACACACTCTTTGACATCCTCAATCTCACACACACTCTTTGACATCCTCAATCTCACACACACTCTTTGACATCTTCAATCTCACACACACACTTTTTGACATCCTCAATCTCACACACACTCTTTGACATCCTCAATCTCACACACACTCTTTGACATCCTCAATCTCACACACACTCTTTGACATCATCAATCTCACACACACACTCTTTGACATCCTCAATCTCACACACAGACTCTTTGACATCCTCAATCTCACACACACTCTTTGACATCCTCAATCTCACACACACCCATCTTCACACCCTCAATCTCACACACACTCTTTGACATCCTCAATCTCACACACACTCTTTGACATCCTCAATCTCACACACACTCTTTGACATCCTCAATCTCACACACACTCTTTGACATCCTCAATCGCACACACACTCCATCATCATCATCCTCATCCTCTTCATCAGACTATTCAGCCTGGGCCTTTGTTAGCCTGGCACACCAGACTGTAGCATCAGCATATCTAGTCTGGCCATGACAGATAGACCAGGCTCAATCCAAGGGGCGGAGTCAGTGGCTGTCTTTCAAACTGCCTCTGCATGCTGATAAGCTCCCACTAAGGTACGTCTAGGCGACTCTTTCTAATGATCTAGCGATGTGATTGGTCCGATCAAACTTGGAAGAAGAGCTACTGAGGCCCTATGGTTGATTTCTAGATGGCTGACAATTTCCTACCGCTAGACTGTCTAGATTTATCTCAACAAATCTCCATTCAGACTGGGCCTTTATCTCCACTCTCTCCTCTCATTTACAGAGAGACTCATTCTATCACTCTCTCTCTTCTGTCATTTACAGACTCATTCTATCACTCTCTCCCTTCTCTCATTTACAGAGATTCATTCTATCACTCTCTCCCTTCTCTCATTTACAGAGATTCATTCTATCACTCTCTCCCTTCTCTCATTTACAGAGACTCATTCTGCATCTCTCAATTCAATTCAATTCAGTTTTATTTATACAGCGCCTTTTACAATAGTATTGTCTCGTGGCGCTTCACAGAAGGAG
>JAIFZK010000147.1:340000-342500 GCA_027481765.1 Tenualosa thibaudeaui | reverse complement strand
ACGGCATGACACATGAAGGTGTGGCAATATATATATATATATATATATAGAGAGAGAGAGAGAGAGAGAGAGCTGAAAGAGAGAGAGTTGTACGGCATGACACATGAAGGTGTGGCATAACTAAGGTATGATGCATGGCAACCCAGCACCACTGCAGGGATGGTCAGTGGCTGCCATGCCTCGCAAGTGGGGGCAACAGCAGAGGCAGTCCCTTCCAAAAGACCCATGAGAAGTGATGATTTGCCATGCACCATCCCTAACTATGGGAAACAGTAAAGAGGAAGGTTTTAAGTCTAGACTTAAAGGTATTGAGAGTGTCCGCTTGTCAAATGTGTGTGTGGGGGGATTATTCCACAGGAGGGGTGCACGGTAACAGAAGGCTCTTCCTCCTATCGTAGATTTTGATATTGTTGGGATTAGAAGGAGACCAGCATTTTGGGATTTTAGGGTTCTAGGAGGGTGGTAAGGGACAAGTAAGTCTTTAATATATGTTGGTGCATCGTCCTTGAGAGCTTTGTAGGTTAGGAGGAGTATTTTAAAATCAATTAGACTTCTCATAGGGAGCCAATGTAGGGAAGCAAGAATAGGAGAGATATGTTCATATTTTTTAGTCCTGGTGAGTGTTCGGGCCGCAGCATTTTGTATTAGTTGTAGGTTTTTGATGCAAGTATTGCTAAACCCAGAGAACAGAGCATTGCAATAATCGAGCCTGGAAGTAATAAATGCGTGTATTAATTTTTCAGCATCCTCAAAGGATAGGAACTTTCTAACCTTAGCAATATTTCGTAGGTGGAAAAAAGATGTTTTTTAAATGTGTTTTACATGACTATTTAGAGAGAGGTCCTGGTCAATAATTACCCCGAGGTCTTTAACTTTTGCATTACATGACAGTGACAGGCCACTGAGTAAGTTTTGGTGATGGGGTAGAGCCTTGGTCAGCTGTTTAGGGCCAATCATCATAACATGTTAGTTTTATCAGAATTTAAACAAAGGAAATGATTAGTCATCCAGGTTTTGATGTCTAGGAGACATGCATCAAGTTTAGTCATTAGCAACAGATAGCAGATCCACGGGCCTTCTACAGTCTCTGATGTAGTATATACTGCATATGCCCCATAGTCTCTGGTGTAGTATATACTGCTTATGACCCCTATATAGTCTCTGATGTAGTATATACTGCTTATGCCCCCTATGAAGCCTCTGATGTTGTATATACTGCGTATGCCCCCTGTGTCTCAGGCCTCACCTGTGTGATGTCAGCAGTAGTTTCAGGCCTCACCTGTGTGATGTCAGCAGTAGTCTCAGGCATCAACTGTGTGATGTCAGGATGAGAAAAGACTCTTCAGGGAGGTGAATGTGTTAGAGGATCCATCTTGAGGCAGCCAACTCCACCCCAGAGGCATGAGCAGACCAAAGCCCTGCATTAATAACATATTGCTTTAAAAAGCCTTGAGGAAAACAGAAAGGTAAAACCATTCAGAGCAGAAAATGTAGCGGGAGAGTTCATGATCAACCAGAGAGGATCAGAAGCAGAAAGCAAGAGAGTGATTTTGGACCGAGCAAAGGAGTGGATCTCTCTGATCTCAGACAGCACCCATATTGGACTACAAACAAACACACGAGCGCACGCCGAGGACAAGCACCCCACTGCCCCAGTACAGACACGGATTTTGTCAAATGATTTTTAAAACATTCAGGAGTAAACACTCACCAAGGATTAGACAGATTCCACTGAATATCAGCTTGCACACAAAAAAGACTATTTACAAACAGGTCCCAGAGGAATAGCCTAGTGCAGTTGCCTTTCATCCCAAACCAATGCTCTGAACTCTGAAAAGACTCCTTTGAGGCTGTATGCACCAAGCCCAACTGATCTCAGCACAGATACTTATTCTCTCTCTCAGGCAAACACCCTTTTCAAGCTAAACATCAACATGAATATCTGAGTATATAACGAAATATGCGTGTGCACGCACACACACACACACACACACACACACACACACACACACACACACACACAAACACACACACACTCACTCATACACACACACATGCTAATACACACACACACACACACACGCATGCTCATACACTCATACACACACACATGCTAATACACACACACACACACACACACACATTTGGAGGATTTGTAGAATGAGTCAAGGTCCCTGCAGCCTTTTAGATTGTAAGTGGGATATAACATGTGTAATAAGTGGGATATAACATGTGTAATTAGCAGGATGAGTTTCTCCTGAGAGAGTAGAAAGCAGTGACCAGTGCTGACCAAACCCAGAGTCAGACTGACCACAATCTAGCCATGGGACACACACACTTACACAAACACACAACTCTGGTCTGTGTGCCTCTGTGGGCTAGTGAACAAGGATGTTTGTGCTAAGTAGCTAACTAGCTGTACTAATGTGAGGAACTTAGGAGACAGAGGTCTACAAACACAACTAACGCACTACTTATACAGGCAGGGACACACTGGTCT
>JAIFZK010000147.1:332500-335000 GCA_027481765.1 Tenualosa thibaudeaui | reverse complement strand
GTATTGGGAAGCGAGAGAGCAGTGTATGTATGCACACGTGTGTGTGTGTGTGTGTGTGTGTGTGTATTGGGAAGCGAGAGAGCAGTGTATGTATGCACACGTGTGTATGTGTGTATTGGGAAGCGAGAGAGCAGTGTATGTATGCACACGTGTGTGTGTGTGTGTGTGTGTTGGGAAGCGAGAGAGCAGTGTATGTGTATGCATGCGTATGTATGTATGTGTGTGTTGGGAAGAGAGAGAGCAGTGTATGTGTATGCACACACGTGTGTGTGTGTTGGGAAGAGAGAGAGCAGTGTGTGTGTATGCACGAGTGTGTTGGGAAGAGAGAGAGCAGTGTGTGTGTATGCGTGTGTTGGAAAGAGAGAGAGCAGTGTGTGTGTATGCACACATGTGTGTGTGTGTTGGGAAGAGAGAGAGCAGTGTGTGTGTATGCACGAATGTGTAGGAAAGAGAGAGATCAGTGTGTGTATGTGTGAGTGTGTGTGTATGTGTGTGTTGGGAAGAGAGAGAGCAGTGTGTGTGTATGTATGCATGTGTGTGTGTTGGGAAGAGAGAGAGCAGTGTGTGTGTATGTGCGTATGTGTGTGTAGAGAAGAGAAAGAGCAGTGTGTGTGTATGCGTGTGTGAGTGTGTTGGAAAGAGAGAGAGCAGTGTGTGTGTATGCACACGCATGTGTGTGTGTGTGTGTGTGTGTTGGGAAGAGAGAGAGCAGTGTGTGTGTATGTGTGTATTGGGAAGAGAAAGAGCAGTCTGTGTGTATGTACGCATGTGTGTGTGTTGGGAAAAGAGAGAGCAGTGTGTGTGTATGCACACGTGTGTGTGTGTGTGTCGGGAAGAGAGAGAGCAGTGTGTGTGTGTGTGTGTGTGTGTGTTGTGTGCGTTGAAAGCGAGAGGAAGAGAGAGAGCATTCATGGTAGAAGGAATGTAAACACATCTACACATCAAGGTAACCACACCCTTGATCTTGTTCTGACACATGGAGTACAAATAGAGCAACTTACAACCCTACACACTACACTCTACACTATCTGACCACTATTTATTAACTTTAAAAATCACATTAGACTATGTAGCACCTAACTCAGTCTACTACTACACTGAAACATAACTCCCAAAACTACAGATGACTTCATAGGAAAAATTCCATCTCTCCTTGAGTCTCTGCTGAGCCAATATAGCCCTGTATTAGAAGGCTCTATGCCAAGCCCAACCCAAGATGATCAATTAACTGACAGTGTTGTAAATGTACTATACTCCAAATTCAACACAATTGCACCACTCAAAAAGAAAACTAGGAAACAAGAAAAAATTGCCCCATGGTATACCACACAGACTCTCTTACTGAAACAAGCTGCTCGTAGACTTGAAAGGAAATGGTATGACACTAAACTTGAAGTGTTCCGCCTTGCTTGGAAAGACAGCTTAAAAGAGTACAAGACAGCACTTAACAATGCCAAATCAGCATATTATTCCTCACTTATACACAATAATAAAGATAATCCAATCCTTTTTTACACTATATCCCGTTTAACAAAAAGCAGGATTGAGGTGTCCCATTCCATTCAAATAAGTCTAAGCAGCAAGGACTTTTTTTGGACTATTTTAATGACAAAATTGAATCTATTAGACTTAAAATAAAAACTCCCTTGTAACCTCAAATCCAGTTGGACCACATGTAATGGTTACAGCTAGTTCTAGTCAACCTGTAGCATACTTTGATTCATTCACACCCACCAATATATCAGAAATTACGTCTTTGATCTCTTCAGCTAAAGCCTCAACATGCTTATTGGACCCTATCCCAACTGATCTTCTTAAGGCAGTTCTCCCTCTATTGGCTGAGACGATTCTTAAAATTATAAATGACTCACTCATAGCTGGGCATGTCCCAAAATCTTTCAAGACATCTGTTATTAAACCATCAATTAAAAAAACAAACCTTGATCCTGATGTCCTTGCTAATTACAGACCCATATCTAACCTCCCATTTGTTTCAAAAATACTTGAGAAAATAGTGTCTAAGCAAATCTGTAGCTTCTTAAATGACAATAATATCCAGGAAACCTTCCAGTCAGGCGTTAGAACTAATCATAGCACAGAATCAGCCCTAGTTAAAGTCCTCAATGACCTCCTTATCGCATCTGATAATGGATATATATCAATATTAATCCTACTGGATCTTAGTGCTGCCTTTGACACTATTGACCATGGTATCCTACTACACAGACTTGAACACATGATAGGCATCAAAGACACTGCATTAGCCTGGTTCAAATCATACCTCTCTGTTCGCTACCAGTTTGTACACGCTCATAATGAGTCATCAACCCATACTAAAGTAAAGTTTGGTGTACCCCAAGGCTTAGTGCTAGGTCCCCTGCTGTTCTCCCTATACACGTTACCTTTAGGATCTGTTATAAGGAAACATGGTATTACTTTCCACTCCTATGCTGATGATACCCAGCTTTACCTTTCTATGAAGCATAATGACTATATGCCA
>JAIFZK010000147.1:297500-325000 GCA_027481765.1 Tenualosa thibaudeaui | reverse complement strand
ACTGCTTTGAGGAAATATTTAGGGAATGTGTTTTGCATGTGTGTTTGAGGGGTATGTGCTTGTGTACACGTGTGTGTGTGTGTGTGTGTGTGTGAGGTATGCATTTTTCATGGCTTTCATTCTCGTTCTATTCACTTCTTCACACCCTCTGCTCTCCTCTTCTCGTATTCCCTTTATCTCTTTTTCATGACTACCCCTTTCTCTCTCTCCATTCCCCTCTGTTTCTCTTTTCCTTGTTCTTCCTCAGGTAAGCAGAGCTGTGCCGCTTTATTGAGCATGCTAAGGGGAGAGCCACACACACACACACACACACACACACACACACAGAGTCCCTCATTGAGCAGGTGAACCCAGTGTGGTTCCCACACACGAGGCATCACCTTCTCACTTTACAGCTACAGCCAGTGCGTGCACACACACACACACACACACACACACACACGTGCGCACACACACACACACACAGAGAAGGAAAAAGAGAGACAGTGTTATCTGTGTGTGTAGTGTTTTTATTTCAAACCACTTGCACAAAGGGAGGAGAAAGGAGAGAAGAGACCTCGTGGCAAAATAAATTCAGAAAGACACGTCCACATCCAACACACACAACACACAAGTACAGAAAGACACGCTGTCCAACGTGTGTGAAACAAAGAGGAAGAAAAGACAGAGAGAAGGGGAGCGAACAAGAGTAGAAAAGAGAGAAAGATAGTGAGAAAGAGAAAGAGAGTACGAGTGGGAGAGAGTGAGATTAGGAGAGAGAGTGGAGAGGCAGAGAGAGAGAGAGATTAGGGTTGACAATGGCCTCCTTTATTCCGTCTGGAATGTCTGAGAGCCTACAGCTTCCTCTCACTTTCAAAAATCAATATAATCAATCATGGACACACGGACACACACACACACATTCAAATATACACTACACAAATACAGACCAGTCATCACACAGCACAGAAAGGCAAAGTTACAGCTCAAATTCAGACACGTATGATGATTCACAGTCCTATAGAAACATACACACACACACACACTCACAGACACACACACACACACACACACACAGCCCAGATAATTCACAGGTCAGCAGAAACCAGTCAGAAACAGAGGAAAGTAGAGAAGAAGAGTGTTAAAGTGAACATAACCTTAAACAATGAAAAAGAAGTGTAGACATAACCCAACCAATGACAGAGAGGAGCAGATATGACCCAACCAATGACAGAGAGGAGCAGACATAACCCAACAAATGACAGAGAGGAGCAGATATGACCCAACCAATGACAGAGAGGAGCAGACATAACCTATCCAATGAAAAAGAAGAGTAGACATGACCCCCAGGGGAAACAAGAATCTAAAAGTCAAAGCAAATTGGCGTGTAAAAGAGATTTGACACTGCACACTGCTGGAGCTACCATGACCTCACCACTGCACTAGTCTGACCAGTAACCAGCACAAGTTAGCACCACTGCACTAGTCTGACCAGTAACCAGCACAAGTTAGCACCACTGCACTAGTCTGACCAGTAACCAGCACAAGTTAGCACCACTGCACTAGTCTGACCAGTAACCAGCACAAGTTAGCACCACTGCACTAGTCATGCTAGTAACCTGCCCATGTCAACACCACTGTACTTGTCAGACTAGTAACCAGCACAAGTTAGCACCACTGCGCTAGTCAGGCTAGTAACCTGCACATGTCAACACCACTGTACTTGTCAGACTAGTAACCAGCACAAGTTAGCACCACTGCGCTAGTCAGGCTAGTAATTCTTGTAGTTTGGTAGTTCTTGGTAGTTCCTGTTGGTGGCAGTACACTAAAGACAAAAATCAGGAAGACCGTTTTCTGATGCAATGCAATACCTTATTTGAAAAGGCGTTTTTTTTTTTTTTTTTTTTATGGTAGGCCTATCCATCACAGACTTGCTCTGCATCAGAGAGTGACCATGAGAGAGTGACATTTGATGGCCTGTCTAGACAACTCGTGGACCCAGGTTCAATTCCCAAGATGCTTTCTCTTAATTCTTTAGCTAAATTCTATTGAAAAGTGTCCTGTATGCACACGTCTATAAACACAACGGCAAGAAAACCTTAGGGTGTTTTGTGTAACAGAATACTAGCATTGCAAAAATCACTTGTTCATCGCGATTCGAACCACCACCAACTTTAAGACATCAGGACAGCTTCTCTACCTCTAGACCAATGGTGGAGGATGGTGACAGTAAAGCATGATTTCGATGCAGAGAGAAAAACATTAACATTTGGATTATAATTTCTAAATGATCTATGGAGGAAAATAATTACTTTTATGGCTGATTGAGTGCAGACCTTTTAAGAATTCACTGTAATGACCACAAACAACATCGCACACAGTTGCAGTAGCGTTAGTGAAAAATGCTCGACCAATAGCCTAGTAGTTCTCTTGCCTCAGCACAATGTGGTTGCAGCCATGTTGTCTGAACGACCAAAATGGAGTAATGTGATGGAGAAGCGCTGCTTTCCAGACACAGTTGTGAGTGTGAATGTGTCGCTATCTGAGTGATAGCATCGTACCATCAACTGAGCTAATGTTTGTAGAATTGCACCCCAGGTCAGTAACCTGCACAGGTCAACACCAGGCCAGTAACCCACACAGGCCACAGGAGGCTGATATGGTGAAACACCACTGTGCTAGTCAGGCCACAGGAGGCTGATATGGTGAAACACCACTGTGCTAGTCAGGCCACAGGAGGCTGATATGGTGAAACACCACTGTGCTAGTCAGGCCACAGGAGGCTGATATGGTGAAACACCACTGTGCTAGTCAGGCCACAGGAGGCTGATATGGTGAAACACCACTGTGCTAGTCAGGCCACAGGAGGCTGATATGGTGAAACACCACTGTGCTAGTCAGGCCACAGGAGGCTGATATGGTGAAACACCACTGTGCTAGTCAGGCCACAGGAGGCTGATATGGTGAAACACCACTGTGCTAGTCAGGCCACAGGAGGCTGATATGGTGAAACACCACTGTGCTAGTCAGGCCACAGGAGGCTGATATGGTGAGCTGTGCCATCCAGCAGTAAGAATATGGTCAAGTCACTTGATTTCAAATAGTCAGTGGCACAAGGCTGAAGAAAAAGGGGATTTCTGACATGAAGCCTCTAGTTTGTTTGTTTGTTTGTAGAGATGTAAGTCACTGCAGAAGCACTCAGACACTCCCCCATAGTCTGGGACACAAACCTAGTGCACTGTTTCAGCCTCTCAATATTAGTATTGATTAGACCATTCTTTCTTTCTTACTCTTCCTCTCTCTCTGGTATTGATGTGGAAATTAAAGTATATAACAGAGGGAGTTGGGTGACAAGGAATGACCTGCATGAACGAACAGACAAAGAATGATAATGTTCTATCGATCCCAGTATGCCTGCCCTCTTCATTAAAACACACACACACACACACACACACACACACACAGACGACCCTTAGGACCACCGTAATAATCTCACACAGACCTGCTTCAAAGACACACACAGACACACTAACTGAGGCACACACTGACACAAACACCATGCCTGCCCTCTTCATTAAAACACACACACACGCGCACACACACACACACACACACACAGGAGACCCTTAGGACCACCGTAATAATCTCACACAGACCTGCTTCAAAGACACACACAGACACACTAACTGAGGCACACACTGACACAAACACCATGCCTGCCCTCTTCATTAAAACACACACACTGCAGCACACACACACACACACATACACACACAGACACACTAACTGAGGCACACACTGACACAAACACACTTAACATTAACAGAGACATTTTAAAGGCACAACACGGTGAAGGTTATGGTATCTTGACGGAGAATGTCTCGTGTTCCATATATGGGCTGATTATGATTCTATGATTATGATGTAGGGGGGGGATTAGAAACACTAAACCTTCTAAATAACCTGTGTGTGTGTAGTATGTTGTGTAAATTCAGACAGAGCTAATATCAAGAGATGATTCTGAATATGTTTCAGTCATGAAACACTGCCATCTCAAAAGAAATAGTTAAACTCTAAGAATTTTACACAGATAAAACAATAGATAGGTCTTCATCAACATCTAAGAACTTTACACAGATAAAACAATAGATAGGTCTTCAATCCAGCAGAGTTTGTTGCAAAAATGATTATTTACAGGTTTTTTTTTTTTTCAATCTCTAACAAGCTTTTGTGGTCTTGTGGTCTTCAGCCAGTATGGAGTCAATGAATGCACTTCTATAATGCTAACATTTCCTTTCTATACAGGATCACCCAACACCAAAATGATGGATCTTCTATGTGTTATTTGCAAATACTTCCACACAGCGTGCCAGAAATAGAAATCTAATGTCCAAAGCCTTATATACAGTACAAACCCCTTAGATGGGCACAACAGTTAAGATGATAATTCTTGAAGGAAAACTGAATAGATAATTGCAAAAAAGGAAAAATCTCCAATTTCAGTTGCAATTAGAGAAGTTGACAGTGTTGACAAAACAAGACTGTTGTTTTGTTGTAATTACAGTTTTGAAAAAGTGATGACAGGTTGGACAAAAGCATGCATCACATTCAGTATGTAACATAAAATGACTCATTTAACAAATTGCACACATTACTGTAAACATTCACACAAATAGACCTAGCATATTCCCCTCCATGAGCTAGGCCTAGCATATTCCCCCTCCATGAGCTAGGCCTAGCATATTCCCCCTCCATGAGCTAGGCCTAGCATATTCCCCCTCCATGAGCTAGGCCTAGCATATTCCCCCTCCATGAGCTAGGCCTAGCATATTCCCCCTCCATGAGCTAGGCCTAGCATATTTTCCCTCCCCTTCCCATGCGCTAAGGCTAGCATAGCATATTCCTCCAGCTAATGTTCCCAGAGGGTTTGTGGGATCTAAAGATGGCAAACCGCACAGACCACACATGTGTGTGCTCTTAACGAGGCCTGTCACTCTCAAGCTACATGACATTATTTTATGACACTATAAGCAGTGACAGCATAGCAGAGTGAATTCCCTCTTGAATGGAGTCATGTTAATCATGTAATTATGATGAGATGATGATAACTGCTGAGATTTATAAATGGATTTATAAATGGATCTCCCATATAACATTCACCGCTGTTTTTATCTTCATCTCAACACAATGTGTTCATTGCTTATCATTTATTGATTTCCTACAACATTTGTCCTGAGCTGTGTGTGTGTGTGTGGGTGTGTGTGTGTGTGTGTGTGTGTGTATGTGCCTCCTCCTCCACAGATGTCATGACCTTGACACAGCCTCAGGGAGACCTTCAGCTCTTCAGCTTTCTTTTTCATACACTCACCCACACACACAGGCACACACACACACAGAAACACAGCAGCATTTACAGCCAGTCTCCTTCTCTCACACACACACACACACACACACACACACACACTGACACATTGGAAGCATTAGCAACAGACCTCCAACACATGTCAGGAAGAGAAAAAGGCCTTGTTCCTTAACACTGCAGAGAGAGTCATCACACACACACACACACACGCCTCAGTCATGCTCTCACTAGGCCATCAGTTCTGGGGTCACCCCTAAACCATCCCCATGGTGACCGGATGTGATCACTCATGGCAACTGTCAGCATCCTAGCAGCAGGGGCTGTGTGTGTTTGTGTGTATGTGTGTGTGTGTGTGTCCATCAAACTGTCAAAGAGTCCCAGGGTAGACAGAGAACAAAACAGAGAACCTCTGTACCACACTCTCAGCCACATAGACACAAATACACACATTCATGTATACACACAAAAGCACACTCACATACAGACAAGAAACACATACACATGCACACACATACAAGCATGTTTAGCCACATAATTGCACTTTGATTGACTCAAAACAAACTCACTGATTCAAAGTTAAGACACACACAGAAATATTCTACACTTTTACACATTACTAGACACAATCAGACAACAAAAAGATTATAGCAGATAGAGGTAACTAAATAAGATCAGAGCAGACACAAACTGGTGTGGAAGGCTAGCTCTACCTAGCATTTCCCCACAGTAAGGAAACTCTCAAAAGACCTCAGGTATTCAAATATTTTTTTCTGCAGACGAATCAGTGGACAGAGCAAGGGCAATGCGCTCTGTAGGAGGACAGAGCAAGGGCTATGCACTAAGGGCTATGCGCTCTGTAGGAGGACAGAGCAAGGGCTATGCACTAAGGGCTATGCGCTCTGTAGGAGGACAGAGCAAGGGCTATGCGCTCTGTAGGAGGACAGAGCAAGGGCTATGCGCTAAGGGCTATGCACTCTGTAGGAGGACAGAGCAAGGGCTATGCGCTAAGGGCTATGCGCTCTGTTGGAGGACTGAAAGCGATGTCACAATCAAGTGGCAGTGAGGGCTCACCCAATAGTGAACAAAAGTGAACTTTACAGATGACTGAAACACTGAAATTGATATGACATACTAACAACAGAGGCATACTATGCAAACACACACACACGCACAGGGGGGGCATATAGCTTTGCTCCTGTTAGCAGGATTATTGTGTGTGTGTGTTGGTGTGTGTGGATGAGTGTGTGCAGGGTATAAAATTAGCACACTCCACTCACCAAATGCGAGAAAT
Organism: Tenualosa thibaudeaui; assembly: GCA_027481765.1. Classification (NCBI taxonomy): domain Eukaryota; kingdom Metazoa; phylum Chordata; class Actinopteri; order Clupeiformes; family Clupeidae; genus Tenualosa; species Tenualosa thibaudeaui. The sequence goes on along the minus strand of JAIFZK010000147.1, from coordinate 318,368 downwards.
ATGTAGAAAAATATGGTTTGACAGAGAAAGGATGGTTTGGCAGAGGCCAGTTGCCATTGGTGTGCTGCTGAAATCTGAATGCTTTTACATATGACTTTCACCATTAATGCTATTGACAGTGAAATACACTCAGAATACAGCTACAGCAGGCCCACATCCAGGTCTGAATTGTGAAGTTGCCAAGCAGTTTCCTGTCATTCAAGATTCAAAAATGTTTCAAGTTCTCAGAGCTACATGCTGTCAGCTGGTCATTAGAGCTAGCAGTGTTTCATTAGACTCAATAGAAGCACCTAGCAACAAATCTATCTACTTTTTGAACCAGCATTGACTTCTTTCCATGCGAGAGCGTCATCAGGTTTGGACCACAAACGAGTGGGGAAATGTCTGTTTTGGGAATCCTTTCAGCGAATGACTGGCAGAGCATCTCACCTACTAGAGCATCTCACCCTACTAGAGCATCTCACCTACTAGAGCATCTCACCCTACATCTCACCTACTAGAGCATCTCACCTACTAGAGCATCTCACCTACTAGAGCATCTCACCCTACATCTCACCTACTAGAGCGTCTCACCCTACTAGAGCATCTCACCCTACATCTCACCTACTAGAGCATCTCACCTACTAGAGCATCTCACCCTACTAGAGCATCTCACCTACTAGAGCATCTCACCTACTAGAGCGTCTCACCCTACATCTCACCTACTAGAGCATCTCACCCTACTAGAGCATCTCACCCTACATCTCACCTACTAGAGCATCTCACCTACTAGAGCATCTCACCCTACATCTCACCTACTAGAGCGTCTCACCTACTAGAGCATCTCACCTACTAGAGCATCTCACCTACTAGAGCATCTCACCCTACATCTCACCTACTAGAGCATCTCACCTACTAGAGCGTCTCACCCTACATCTCACCTACAAGAGCATCTCTACTACAAGAGCATCTAACCTACGAGAGCTAGAGCTTCTCACCTACTAGAGCATCTCACCCTACTAGAGCATCTCACCTACTAGAGCGTCTCACCTACTAGAGCATCTCACCTACTAGAGCATCTCACCCTACTAGAGCATCTCACCTACTAGAGCATCTCACCCTACTAGAGCATCGCACCTACTAGAGCATCTCACCCTACATCTCACCTACTAGAGCAGAGCCTCTCACCTACTAGAGCATCTCACCTACTACATCTCACCTACTAGAGCATCTCACCCTACTAGAGCATCTCACCTACTAGAGCGTCTCACCCTACATCTCACCTACTAGAGCATCTCACCCTACATCTCACCTACTAGAGCATCTCACCCTACATCTCACCCTACTAGAGCATCTCACCTACTAGAGCATCTCACCTACTAGAGCGTCTCACCCTACATCTCACCTACTAGAGCATCTCACCCTACTAGAGCATCTCACCCTACATCTCACCCTACATCTCACCCTACATCTCACCCTACATCTCACCTACTAGAGCGTCTCACCTACTAGAGCATCTCACCCTACATCTCACCCTACTAGAGCATCTTACCTACTAGAGCATCTCACCCCACATACTACTAGAGCATCTTACCCTACTAGCATCTCACCTACTAGAGCATCTCACCTACTAGAGCATCTCACCCTACTAGAGCATCTCACCTACTAGAGCATCTCACCCTACATCTCACCTACTAGAGCGTCTCACCTACTAGAGCATCTCACCTACTAGAGCATCTCACCTACTAGAGCATCTCACCCTACTAGAGCATCTCACCCTACATCTCACCTACTAGAGCATCTCACCTACTCTCAGAGGCATCTCACCCTACATCTCACCTACTAGAGCATCTCACCTACTAGAGCGTCTCACCCACATCTCACCCCACATCTCCCCCTACTAGAGCATCTCACCCTACTAGAGCATCTCACCTACTAGAGCATCTCACCCTACATCTCACCCTACATCTCACCTACTAGAGCGTCTCACCTACTAGAGCATCTCGCCTACTAGAGCATCTCACCCTACATCTCACCTACTAGAGCATCTCACCTACTAGAGCATCTCACCCTACATCTCACCCTACTAGAGCGTCTCACCTACTAGAGCATCTCACCCTACATCTCACCCTACATCTCACCTACTAGAGCATCTCACCCTACATCTCACCTACTAGAGCATCTCACCCTACATCTCACCTACAAGAGCATCTCACCCTACATCTCACCCTACAAGAGCATCTCCCCTACTAGAGCATCTCACCCTACATCTCACCCACAAGAGCGTCTCACCTACTAGAGCATCTCACCTACATCTCACCCTACTAGAGCATCTCACCTACTAGAGCATCTCACCCTACTAGAGCATCTCACCTACTAGAGCATCTCACCCTACATCTCACCTACTAGAGCATCTCACCTACTAGAGCATCTCACCCTACATCTCACCTACTAGAGCGTCTCACCTACTAGAGCATCTCACCTACTAGAGCATCTCGCCTACTAGAGCATCTCACCTACTAGAGCATCTCACCTACATACACCTCTAGAGCATCTCACCTACTAGAGCATCTCACCACCCTACTAGAGCATCTCACCCTACATCTCACCTACTAGAGCGTCTCACCTACTAGAGCATCTCACCCTACTAGAGCATCTCACCTACTAGAGCATCTCACCCTACTAGAGCATCTCACCTACTAGAGCATCTCACCCTACATCTCACCTACTAGAGCGTCTCACCTACTAGAGCATCTCACCTACTAGAGCATCTCACCTACTAGAGCATCTCGCCTACTAGAGCATCTCACCCTACATCTCACCTACTAGAGCATCTCACCTACTAGAGCATCTCACCCTACATCTCACCCTACTAGAGCGTCTCACCCTACATCTCACCTACTAGAGCGTCTCACCTACTAGAGCGTCTCACCTACTAGAGCATCTCACCTACTAGAGCATCTCACCTACTAGAGCGTCTCACCCTACATCTCACCTACTAGAGCGTCTCACCTACTAGAGCATCTCACCTACTAGAGCATCTCACCCTACATCTCACCCTACATCTCACCTACTAGAGCATCTCACCTACTAGGCTAAAGCTGCGACTGATCCATGCAGCAGCTCACAGCACCGGCCGTGAACCCTTACGGAACGCTGCATCTGACCGAGTACCGAAGATGAGAGTGCAGTGCACACACTAGCCAGTGAGAGGTCCCCATATGAGAACCCTCAGTGCACTTAGAGTATGTACCTTTTTTCAGTGCACACGCTAGCCAGTGAGAGGTCCCCATATGAGAACCCTCAGTGCACTTGTATGTATGAGTGGCAGGTAAAGATCTTTTTTGGCCAGTAAATGTTCAGGTCTCACCTGCTTTTGCCCTTTGGCAGGTAGGTCAAAAAGTTAATTTACACACCCTGAGTGTGTGTGTGTGTGTGTGTGTGTGTGTGTGTGTGTGTGCGTGAGTCGATGTCTGTCAGTGTGATTTTCTATGTGTGCAGTTGTGTGTGTGTGTGTGTGTGAGAGGGAGAGAGAGTGCCTGTGAGTGTTTGTGTGTGTGTGTGTGTGTGAGAGAGAGAGAGAGAGACAGAGAGAGAGAGAGAGTGTGCCTGTGAGTGTGTGGATGAAAGTGTGTGTGACAGAGAGAGAGAGAGTGTGCCTGTGAGTGTGTGGATTAATGTGTGTGTGACAGAGAGAGAGAGAGTGTGCCTGTGAGTGTGTGGATGAATGTGTGTAAGGGAATGTGAGTGTGTGTGTGTGTGTGTGAGAGAGAGAGAGAGAGAGAGTGCCTGTGAGTGTGTGGATGAATGTGTGTAAGGGAATGTGAGTGTGTGTGTGTGTGTGTGAGAGAGAGAGAGAGAGAGTGTGCCTGTGAGTGTGTGAATGAATGTGTGTGTAAGGGAATGTGAGTGTGTGTGTGTGAGAGAGAGAGAGAGAGAGTGTGTGCCTGTGAGTGTGTGAATGAATGTGTGTGTAAGGGAATGTGAGTGTGTGTGTGTGTGAGAGAGAGAGAGAGAGTGTGTGCCTGTGAGTGTGTGGATGAATGTGTGTGTGAGGGAATGTGAGTGTGTGTGTGTGTGTGAGGGAATGTGAGTGTGTGTGTGTGTGTGTGTGTGTGTGTGTGTGTGTGTGTGTGTGTGTGTGTGTGTGTGTGTGTGTGTGTGAGGGAATGTGAGTGTGTGTGTGTATCTCTGACTCCCAAGAACAATTCCATACAATATTAATTAAACAGCCTCACTGCTGCTACACACAAGAGACTACATGCTTCACAACCCTTCAGGCACACAGCAGCATATGGACACACACACACACACAAACACACACAGGTCCATTAAGCATGCAAACACCACTGCAATACAGCAATGTAAGACAAGATGTGTGGTATGAGTTGTGTGTTATCAAGGTGTGTATCTGTATTTCTTAAAAAGTGTAGAAACTGTGACTACACACTACACGGTCACTGTTCAAATCCAAATCCACAAAAACACAACAAGCCTGTGAGGAATTCTGTGTGTGTGTGTGTGTGTGTGTGTGTGTGTGTGTGTGTGTGTGTGGTGAAAGTCACTATTGGAATCCCAATCACAAAAACACGCTGTGGAACTCACAGTGACTTTCCCTAAACACTGAACAATGACGTTCACTTCACTGTGTGTGTGTGTGTGTGTGTGTGTGTGTGTGTGTGTGTGTGTGTGTGTGTGTGTGTGAGAGAGAGAGTAGCAGTCAACCCTGACAGGTGGAATTCAAGTGTAAACATTTCTGAGTGAATCTGACTGGCAACAGTTGAGTCTCTGTTTTTCCTGACCCCTCCACCACACACACACCACACACACACACACACATCAGCCAGACACACACTCATGCGAACGTGAAGCGCACACACACATGCACACACAGTATGCTATATTTAGCGTACATACACTTGTGCATACACTCTTACAGAGGCATTTACATTGGCTCTGAATCACAAATGCACACATATGTGAGTGTTTGTGTGTACATTTGTGTGAGTGTGTGTAGGTAAACGTAAAAGCATGTTGACGTTGACTACGTCTCCTTTCTTCTACCTAGTGTCAATACACTGACTCTGTTACCATGGCAATGACAAAACACATCCCACACATTATTTAAAGAGAGAGGAAGTGTGCCAGAGTGTTAACATTATTAAGGAAATTAATTAAAATATTCTACAATAAAGTCATTAATTAAAATATCCTACAATAAAGTCTGTGGGAGTCTGTTTTTCAGAGCTAGCCAAGACACATTCCTATTAGCTATGCCAATGTTATAGAGCGTATGTAATGGTGTCATTTGATATGCTAATGGATCATGGATGTACTTCAGTTCAATTATATTTGTACAGCACCATTTACAAAAGAATCGTCTTGTGTACTTTTGCAGACATTAACAATGAGCGCCCAAGAACAACAGGGACAAGGTAGTTATTCAAGGAAGAAACCTTTGACAGATCCTGGGCTCAAGGTAGTTATTCAAGAAGAAACCTTTGACAGATCCTGGGCTGAAGTGGCAACCCAACTGCCATTGGTCCTGCGGATCATATCAGACAAAGCAATCTAAGAGCTTATGATGGTTCATCTGAAAGATGAGCATGATAGCTAGCTAGCTTCATTTTTTTGGCTTAGCATTTTGTTTCATTCTTTTGTGAGTGTTTTATATCTGTTTCCTGTTTGTTAAATACAGCGGGACAGAAATGGAAATCCAATGTCCAAAACCTTAAACAGCACAAAACCCTTAGACAGTAACAGCAGCACAACGGTAACATAGATGATGATTCTTGAATGAACACAGGATCACAAATAAAAGGAAAAATAGACAGACCATCCCAATTTCAATTGCAATTAGATAGGTGGACAGGTGTTGACAAAAGACTGATGTTTTGTTGTATTTAGAGGTTTTTGATTGGGTAAAAACAGCTGGGAATAAATGTAATCCAAGAAATTCTTGAAGAATTTCAACATTCATTATGGAACATTCGTTATGTAAAGTAAAATTGCACACATCACTGCAAACACACAAATATAATTGGTGGTTACTGTTAGTAAATGGAACAAGGGTTTTGAAGTCAATGTGGTCCATGAAGTCGTGAATTTGAAACACATGAAAATGAGTGTAGTTTCAGAAATGCCATCATGTGTTAGCATTTTGAAAGTCAGTACACTTTGACTGACTGTTCTCCATGTTGTTCACTATGGAGCTCTGTTCACTGTTGAATGAAAACACCTGCTAGTGATCTTTTGAATGATTGGATTTTGAGCCAAGTTGTCTGTGTTTTCTAGACAGAAATGTGCTTTTGATATCTGCTGTTTTGCTGTGTTAAGAGTTTAGAATTGTTTTAAGTATAGGTTAATGCTTGTAAATTGTAATTTCATCAATTCAACATTTTGGACAAAAAGTATTGCAGTATATTGCACTCGTATGTACTTCTTTTAGAATACATAAGTATACTCTTTCGGTCCTGTGAGGGAAATTTGGTCTCTGTATTTAAGCCAATCTTGAGGCAATGAAGGCAAGAGTAAAAACCACAGAATCCCTGGCAGTGCAGGACAATGACACGACTGATGGTTAAACCATACAGCCGCATAGCACTGCCTCCCCAATAGTCTACACACTGTGTCCCCAAAACCCTACCCCTCACCCCTACTCCACACACACACACACACACACACACACACACACTCACACACACACTCACATTTACCCCAACCTCAACATCCCCCCCATCATATAGAACTGCCTCCTCTACACACGGTGTCCCCAAAACCCTACCCCTTACCCCTACTCCACACACACACACACACACACTCACATTTACCCCAACCTCAACACCCCTTCTGCCAACCACTGGCCACCACCAGTAGGCTTGTTCTGCCTATCTCTACACAGGGGTTTTAGAGTGTACACTTACAAGGCAGCATAGAGCACAGGGTTTTAGAGTGTACCCTTACAAGGCAGCATAGAGCACAGGGTTTTAGAGTGTACACTTACAAGGCAGCATAGAGCACAGGGTTTTAGAGTGTACACTTACAAGGCAGCATAGAGCACAGGGTTTTAGAGTGTACACTTACAAGGCAGCATAGAGCCAACCCAGACGTTTTTAGAGTGTACACTTACAAGGCAGCATAGAGCACAGGGTTTTAGAGTGTACACTTACAAGGCAGCATAGAGGACAGGGTTTTAGAGTGTACACTTACAAGGCAGCATAGAGCCAACCCAGACGTTTTTAGAGTGTACACTTACAAGGCAGCATAGAGCACAGGGTTTTAGAGTGTACACTTACAAGGCAGCATAGAGCACAGGGTTTTAGAGTGTACACTTACAAGGCAGCATAGAGCCAACCCAGACGTTTTTAGAGTGTACACTTACAAGGCAGCATAGAGCACAGGGTTTTAGAGTGTACACTAACAAGGCAGCATAGAGCACAGGGTTCTGAAAATGTCTGAAAATGTGCAACCTTCTTAAGCAGACTCCAACAATCTGCAAAACCACTGAGAAGGAGTTACTGGGAGTCTTTCATGTGTCACACACACACACAAACTTACAAACTGCTATCAAGTCACAAACTCTCTCTACCCCTCTCAGTCTCTCTTACACACACACAAACCTTTAGTCAGACACACACACACGCTCCCACACAAATACACACGAACCTTGAGTCACAAACACACACCCGACCCCAGATTCACACTTTAATAACCATCATCAGGATCCCGCCAACACGGCTGCTTATTTAGGCGCCATCACCATAGCAACCGCCTCTCCAGAGCCGGAGGAGGCGAGCTGCCACCCGGAGTCTTCCGGAAGGAACAAGAGAGAAGAGGAAGGAACGAGAGAGAAGGAAGGAGAGAAAGAAAGAGAGAGAAGGAACGAGAGAGAAGGAAGGAGAGAAAGAGAGAGGAGGAACGAGAGAGAAGGAAGGAGAGAAAGAGAGAGAGAGGAGGAAATGAAAGGAGAGAGAGAGAGGAGGAGGAATAAAAAGCGAGTGAAAGTGACAAACGTGAGGAACGAGAGATCAGTGCAGTCACCAGCACACCTGACTTATCTAATGTCTTAACGAGCTCGTCAGGGAATCGCTCGTTAACGAGAGTGCTGATGGAATCACAGCTTTAGGAGCACAAAGACACACCTGCAGAACAACACACACACACACACACACACTAACACACCCACACCTCACATACTCCACATTGTTAGCTACCTAATGCTCTTCAGAGAAACAAAAGTTTAGAAAGTAGTTTCTGTGAGTGTGAGTTTGTGTGTGTGTGTGTGCATGAGTGTTAAATTGTTTTTGCTGTTTTTCTCCCTCTGCCTGTGTGTGTGTGCATCTGTGCATGTGTGTGTGTGCGTCTGTGCATGTGTGTGTGTGCCTGTGCATATGTGTGCTTGAATGCTTGTTTGTGTGTGTGAGTGACAGATGCTCTGTGCCTCTTCCACTCTCTGTGCGTCTCTCAGCTGGAGAAATGCAGACAGGCATCCGTGTTTGTTCTCTAAGCATCTTTAAGCACTGTGTGTGTGTGTTTGCATGTGTGTGTATGTGTGTGTCTGTGTCTGTGTCTGTGTGTGTGTGTGTGTAAACCTGGGCACAGCAATGAGCACTTCAAACAATCTTACCCTCTGCTTTTAAACTCAAAGTGTCCTGTGACAGCGGTTTGTAAATATGTGTGTGTGTGTGTGTATATCTTGTGACTGTGGTTTGTAAATATTGCTGGGAAGTTAAACTCACAGCAGATGAAACAATAAACAGCTAATGAGGAGAAAGAGCAGACACACACACACGCACGCATGCACGCACACACATAAACACACCTAACACACACACACACACACACGTAGACACACCTAACACACACATACCCACACACGCACACACACACAAACACACCTAACACACACACATGCATGCACATGCACACCTTACACCCACATTACACACACACTCACACACAAACACTCATATATACATCCACAGTTATACAGAATTGTTATTTTATCTATATGCATTTCATGTAATGTACATACATTATTTTGATCAGTCTTCTAAGATCAGAGCGTGATGTGTGTGTGTGTGTGCTTGAGTATGGGCTCTCATTTGTCATTTCTTCACTTTTTCATTAATGTTCTCTCTATCTCTCTCTCTCTCCATCAGTATGTTATATTTATACCTTAACATCGATTCAGCTTGTCTCGGCTCCTGAAAAAAAATGTTTCAGCAAAGCACAGGCTGAAAAGACCCAACCCACACACACACACACACACACACACACACACACACACACACACACACACACACACACACACACACACAAAGACCAGGCGGAGGAAAAGAGAAAGAGGAGTCATCCATTCTCATGAAGGAGGAGAGCAGGGGGGACAGCTAACGCGTGTGTGTGAGTGTGAGTGTGAGAGTGTGTGTGTGTGTGTATGTGTATGTGTGTGAGTGTGTGTGTGTGTGTGTGTGAGAGAGTGAGAGTGTGTGCTATGGGAGAGAGGGATGAAAGATGGCAGAGGTGGAGAGAGCAAGAAATAGGAAGCTCATTTTTCCTTCTCTGACGGTGATGCACTGGACCTCCAACGTATGGGCGCACACACACGCACACTCACACTCACACTCACACACACACACACACACACACACACACACACAGACACTCACACACACATACACACACACACACACAGACACTCACACACACACACACACACACACACACACACAGACACTCACACACACACACACACACACATACACACCCTCGCACTCACACACACCCTTGCACACACACACACCCACACACACACACACACCCTCGCACTCACACACACACACACACATACACACCCTCGCACTCACACACACCCTTGCACACACTCACACACACACACACATACACACCCTCGCACTCACACACACCCTTGCACACACTCACACACACACACACATACACACCCTCGCACTCACACACACCCTCGCACTCACGCATGCACACACACACACATCAAAGTGTAGCAGGGAAAAAAATAACAGTAAAAGCTCTCCTGATTGGTTATTTCTCTGTGTCCTGCTATGTGAGTGTGTTTGCGTACATGCGTGCGTGTGCGCATACGTTGGGCATAAATCCTGTGTGTGTGTGTGTCCGTGTGTGTGTGAGTGTGTGAAACTTTCTGCATAGTGTAATAATAATGTAATAGCATTAGTTGGAGTCTGAAAAATAGTAAACATGCGCTCCAATCAATAGCAGCTCACTGGAACATAACACTCACAACTAATCAGTCTACAGCACAACAGAATAGTGTAGAACAGAACAGTCAATGCCGCTCAGTCAAGAACACAACAGAATAGTCTAGAACCAAACAGAATAGTCTAGAATTTAACAGCCAACACTCTTCTTAGACCAAAACAGAATCTGGGTCATATCAGCCAACACTCAGTCTAGAACAGAATGTAATAGTCCATAGCTCTCAACTCTGTCTCGAACATAACAGCTTTCTGCTCAGTTTAGAACATAATAGTCTAGGAGATATTAGCTCTCTGCACAGTCTAGAACATAACAGATTAGAACATAGCAGCACTCTACTGTGTCCAGAACATAACAGCTCTCTGCCTGGTCTAGAACATATACTTGGGCCACCGCAACCCATAATCAGTAACAGACTTCATAACCCTTTGCTCCTGTTCAAATAGCCCTTCTCATTGGCTCACCTCCTTCCAAGCTCTCTCTCTCCATCTGATATATCTTTTGTCATGTCCGATGGGCCCATCTCTCGAGTGTCATGTCCGATGGCCCCATCTCTGGGGTGTCATGTACAATGGCCCCATCTCTGGAGTGTCATGTCCGATGGCCCCATCTCTGGGGTGTCTTGACTGTTGACTGGTCCTGCCCCTAGCCTGTGGGTTGCACCCTTACAACACAAATAGCAAGCAGAAGTCATCTATAAGCCCTCAATAACATTGTAATTAGTAGTCAGTTACAGAAGGACTATAACATTGTAGTTAGCAGTCAATCAGTGAGTCAGTGGGTTAACAGGAAAGAGTGAAAGACAAGTAGCCTGGGAATTAATGCTATGTGTGTTTGTGTGTGTGTGTGTTTGTTTGTTTGTGTGTCCACTTGTGGTGTGTGGGTTCTTGTGTGTGTGTGTGTCTTTAAATGCTCCATAAAGCGTGAGCAGCTCAGGATCCTGTAACACTGTAAAGGGGCCTCATCCATCATGCATGTATGTCTGTGTGTGTGTGTGTGTGTGTGTGTGTGTGTGTGCCTGTATGCATCTCTGTGTCTATGTGTCTGTGTGTATGTGTGCATCTCTGTGTCTGTGTGTGTGTGTGTGTGCCTGTATGCATCTCTGTGTCTATGTGTGTGTGTGTCTGTGTGTATGTGTGCATCTCTGTGTCTGTGTGTGTGTGTGTGCATCTGTCTGTGTGTGTGTGTCTGTGTGTGTGTGTGCATCTGTCTGTGTGTGTGTGTGTGTGTGTGTGTGTGTTTCCATTGTTCTCCATTTAGATTGCTACATTTTTATCTCACCCATTGTGTCCTGCTATAAATGACTGCGGTGAAAAATGAATAGTGATTTCCATGGTTTTACTTTTCTCTCTCTTGCTGTGTGTGAGTGTGTGTGTGTGTGTGTGTTTGTGTGTGTGTGTGTAAATGTGTGTGTGTGTGTGTGTGCGTAAGGTGGAGGTAAGAGAGTCTTTTGGAATAAGGTCTAAAATAAAGAGGCCACATTGATGAAAGGTACTGTATTTTTGTCATTTTTTCCATATCTAAACTTCTTTCTTTTCTTCAGACACACACACACACACACACACACACACACACACACACACACACACACACACACACAATGTTCTAAGTGATTGCTTCACTTTTAGTTGCATTTCTCACCTCAGTTTAGATGTAAATGGATGACAGAGTGATACAACACACCTATTTATGGTGTGTGTGTGTGTGTGTGTGTGTCCATGTCTCCCACGGTCACACTGTGACAGGTGTAATCAAGGGTAATTGTCTCTGTTTCTGCTTTCTTTATCATCTGTCATTTCCTGTTATGTCTTTCTCATCTTTATCTCTCTCTCATGCCTGTCAAACCGGAACGCCCTTGGCTCAATCAGAGAACACACACACACACACACACACACACACACACACACACAGAACACTGGAGGGTCATCACATCCTCTTATCTCTTCATCAGCGTTTGTATTTGCAAACACAATCATACTCACTGTGTGTGTGTGTAAATGTGTGTATATGTCTGTTTGTGGCTGTGTGTGTGTGTTTCTCTGTGTGTGTGTGTATATATGTATTTGTCTGTTTGTGTTTTTTTTTTTACTTAATGTGATAATAGTTGTCTGCTGATGTGATTTAGATGTCCTGTTTGTAATCATTTCTGAGCTTTGACTTGCCAAATGATATTTACTGCCTTTCATCTTCTACTTGTTGTTGTTCTGTTTGTTTATTTATTTGTTTTGTTTTGCCCCAACCTTGCCACTTTAAAGCCCAAACACACACACACACAGCTTCACCGCCACTTTAAAGCCCAAACACACACACACACAGCTTCACCGCCACTTTAAAGCCCAGTCTTTGATTAGAAACCAGATATGTTTGATTGCACGTCTCTGTGAGCATTGTGTGCCACACACACACACACACACACACACATACACACACACAGTGATTATGTGAGTGATGTTGGCAAGGCTGCAGATCCTTTCATAAACGTAAATATTTAGATGTCAAGCAAGGTACTTCTGTACTCTATTAGTGTAGGGTTGTGTGTGTGTGTGTGTGTGTGTGTGTGTGTGTGTGTGTGTGAGTGTGTGTGTGTGTGTGTGTGTGTGTGAGTGTGTGTGTGTGTGTGTGTGTGTGTGTGTGTGTGTGTGTGTGAAATAAATGTGTCCTTGAGGAATCATAGAAGCGGAATACGGAATGGAACTGAGAATCAGAATTGTTTTTAATGTCAAACAAAACGCCTCTTTAGAAAGGGTGTGGTTAATATGTTGTGATGTTTATTGTGTGTGTGTGAGAGAGAGATATAGATAGAGAAAGAGAGAGAGAGAGTGTGTGTGGCTTGTGTGATGTTTACTATTGAGTGCAGTATTGATGTTTCTGTAAATATGCAACATTTATGATTCTGAAAATCAGACACTTTAAATAAGTGAACCTTTGGAAACAAAAAGAAAACAAGTCTTGATTTCAACATGTTTCTCTGTTTATGTGTGTGTTTCAGTGTGTACGTGTGTGTGTGTGTTTCACTAACAGTCATGGAAAAATCAATGAAAGCTGAGTGCATATAAACTGGAAATTAGAGTTAAAGAGATTCCACCTCACGCAGCATAAAACACACACACACACACACACACACACACACAACTGAATTGATTGCACACTAATCACCTGTGTGTTGGTGATGTGTGTCTGTCAATGTGCTTGTTTTTGCTTCGTCTTCTACATCAGTATCTGATTCATTATATGCATTTCCACGCATGCTGTCTGCTAGTTGGCCATGGATGTGTGTGTGTGTGTGTGTGTGTGTAAAAGATATAGTGTTTGTAGGAGGGACATTGTCAATATGGTTTCTGTCTTTCTCTTTTCTCTTGTCATTCAGTCTACACACACACACACACACACGGGAGCTGAGGTTTGAAGTGCAATAGGAGACTCCCTCAGGTCCTCAGAGATTGACATTGAGCAGTCACAGCTGGCATTTGGGATTGCTCTGTGTGTGTGTGTGTGTGTGTGTGACTGCGTGTGTGTGTTTAGAAATATGAAAAGCGTTTCATTAGCCTATGAGAGTTGAAGGAGAACTAGGGGGGAGTCCCAGGGGTCTTGGCCTTCACTTAGCCCAGGATTAGTGCCTCAGTCTGGGCCAGAGGTCTCACCCGCTCAGCCTGTCTGGGAGGCCTCCAGTCCATTAGCCTCAGCGCTAAGACTTTAAGCTCCACACACAAAAGCACAGAAGGTATGCAGCTGCTTTTGTGTGTGTGTCTGTGGCAATATGCACACCAATGAATATATGAATACTATAGTGAACCTGTGTGTGTGTGTGTGTGTGTGTGTGTGTGTGTGTGTGTGTGAGAGAGAGAGAGAGAGAGAGATCTCCATTCATGTGTATATAATCTGATCACCATATATGAGTGTTTTGGTATGTGTGTGTCTGTGTGTGTGGGGGTGTGCATGTGTCGATACACGTGCTTGTGTCTGCAAGCATGTGAATAAACATACGTGCATACGTGTGTGTGTGTGTGTGTGTGTGTGTGTGTGTGTGTGTGTGTGTGTGTGTGTGTGTGTGTGTGTGTGTGTGCGCGCTAGCCTGTCATCGCGTGCCAAATGGGAGAGGTCATGTGTTTAGGGGTAATTATGTTAAACCTTCATCTTCATAAGTATTCATATGGCAAGACTAAAGGGCCTTCACTCTCTCTCTCTCTCTCTCTCTCTCTCTCATCTGTTCATCAGGCACTGATGTGTGTCAAAGCTGGTGGATGATTGACATTTGCAGACCGCCTTCATTTAAAGAAGACAGAGTGGGTGGTCAACTCTCATTTACACACACACACACACACACACACATGCCTGACACATCTACGTGCTCACACACTCACTTGCACACCTTACCTGTATGTGTGTGCGTGTGTGAGTCTTTGTGTGTGTGTCTGCATTCAGTTTACAATATAATAAAGGATGGATCATTCATTCATCCATACTGTACAAACTCGAATCCCAGCTGCCACTGTTGTGCCATTAGCCAAGGCACTTAAAGGTAGACTGGCCTGAACTAATTGATAGTTGACAAATGTAAGTCACTTTGGATAAAAGCGTCTGTTAGATGCGTAAATGTAAATAAACTCTTACGCATTTAGCAGATACTTTTATCCAAAGCGACTTACAATGTGTCAACTATCAGTTACATCAGGGCCAGTCTCTCCTAGAGCAACTTAGGGTTAAGTGCCTTACATCAGGGCCAGTCTCTCCTAGAGCAACTTAGGGTTAAGTGCCTTACATCAGGGCCAGTCTCTCCTAGAGCAACTTAGGGTTAAGTGCCTTACATCAGGGCCAGTCTCTCCTAGAGCAACTTAGGGTTAAGTGCCTTGATCAAGAAGACAAAGCCACAGTTTCCAGGCTACTAGCATGCTAACCACAACACCACTACTGCCCCTTAGGTAATTTTTTGAAAGTCCACAGGTGATTAGATTTGTAAGAGATGTCTCATATTTTTGGCAATCATTACAATATTAAAAAGAAATACTTAAAACATTCACACACTCGCTTTCTCTCTCTCACTGCCCACGCCACTGAACAGAACAGAAGTGTTTCATTGCAACTAAATTTCACACCTTTAGTTCTCTCACCTGAACACATCTGTTTCTGAATTGATTCCTCATTACCATAAAGTTAAAAGCCAAACTTCAGCTTTCTTCTGACACTCCCACCTTGCAGCTCCAAGAGATGAGCCCTCTCATGGATATGATTTTGAGAGAGATTTTAAGTGTGTGTGTGTGTGTGAGAGAGAGAGAGAGAGAGAGAGATTTAACTGTGGTTGCAGAGAGTGTTTTATAAGCACATGTGCATATGTTTAGATCGACAGGCAGGCATCAGCACATGACCTAGGGCTGTCCTAAGGCCCTCTGGGTGACTTATGACCTTTCTATATACTCCCACTGAAACACCCACACAACAATTCAAATCTCACTCTCTCTCTTTCACACACACACAGTCCTCTAATCCCTCATGGCCCTTTTTCTCTCTCTCACACTCACACACACACACACACACACACACACACATTCACTCTCTCTCTGCATTGTGTTTTTCCTATACAGTTACTTACTGTTTGACTTATGCAGTACACCACTGAGTTTCACACACACACACACACACACACACAAAATTAACCAAAATTAAATTGTATGTGCGCGTGTGTGTGTGTGAGAAAGAAATGAAATTAAAGAGCTATTTCCATCCTTAACAGCTGATCTTTGGATACATTTTATGCTACCATTGCAATTGAAATGTTTTTAAAATGTTCTCTCATGTCAATGAATGAACCACTGTGAAAACATGTTGAAGATTCAGGATTCATGATGGTCTGAAGAGAGAGTGGAAGAGTTAAGAGAGTAAACGTGGAAGAGAGGAAATGATAGTCTTTCTTACATCTGATTATACTTGTAGAAGAGTGTAAAATTCCTGTATTTTTGGTTTCATAAATAAATAAATTGTCTATTGAGTGTTAAGTGTGTGTGTGTGTGTGTGTAAATATGCTAGCACGTATGCATGTGTGTGCGTGTAAATGTGCATGGACACACACACGTGTCTGTGTGTGTGTGTGTGTATGTGTGTGTGTGTAAATGTGCATGCACACGCACACGTGTCTGTGTGTGTGTGTGTGAAAATGTGCATGGGTGTGCACACGTGTGTGTGTGTGTGTGTGTTTGTGTAAATGCACATCAGCATGCATACTTGTGTTTTTGTGTGTGTAAATATGCATGCACACATTTGTGTGTGTCTGTGTGTGTGTGCATATAAATCTGCATGCACACACACTTATGTGTATGTGTGTGTGTGTAGCCGAACTTCACAAAAAATGCTGGCTGGCTAGTAACTCTCCACATTGGTTCATAGGCAAAAAAGTTAATGTCAAGCCCTGACAGACACACACACACACACACACACACACACACTCAAACAAATAAATCTACACACCACTAGACCAGGGGTCCCAATTAACACACAAAGCCACAATTGCCTTGGGAGTGTTTTACCTTGTATGTTACCTTACCTACCTGTGTGTGTGTGTGTGTGTGTGTGTGTGTGTGTGTGTGTCTGTGTGTGTGTGTTTGTGTGTGTGTGTGCCCTTCTGGCTAAGTGCCTGTTCAAGGAGAGCTTTAAGGTGAGACACAACAGTCTGTGTGCAAGTGTGTGTATGTGTCTGGCTGAATGTTTGTTTAAAGAGGGCTTTCAGGTGAGACACAACTGTGTGTGTGTGTGTGTGTGTGTGTGTGTCCGGGCCAAGTGCGTGAAGAGGTGAATTAAGGTCAAGACTCTCTTTGAAACTACTGAAAGATGGGATCAGGCCATTTTAATGATAGAATACACACACATGCACACACACAAGCATGCGCACACAAGCACACACACACACACACACACACCTCTTCTTTATCTCTCTCTCATACTAGCCAAGTCCTTTCTTTCTATTTTTCCTGTCTTTTCTTCTCCCCCTCATTTCCAGTGTGTTTCTCTGACCCTCCATCTGCTCAATGTGTGCTTTTGAGAGTGTGTGTGTGAGTGTGTGAGTCTGTGTTTTGTGTGTGTGTGTGCGCATGCGCGTATGTGTGTCCGTGTGTGTGTGTGTGTGTGAACATGCGAGTGTGTGTGTTGGTCCTTGTGTGTGCCTGCAGCTGGTGAGGTCAGGCGACTGGGGCCTACTGGGGCTGAAGCCAGGGGCTTGATTAAGCACCCAGCCCAGAGAGGGGCTCACTGAGTGGGGGCCACCTAAAGAGACTGCCCCTGGGGCCCTGCACCTTAGCCTTTCCACTGTCCTCTGCATAGTGCACACACACTCACACAGAGATTCTCTCAATCTGTCTCTCTCTGTCTCTCTCTCACACACTCACACACACACACACACACACACACACACACACACACACACACACAGGAGAAGCGGAACAAGGACAGTTTGTATGTCTTTGCACACTTCCACAAACACAGTGCAAAAACAAACACACACAGACACACACACAGATGGATACGACCCCCCCCCCCCCCCCCCAACAGAGTTTTCTGTGTGAGTGTTTTTCAAAGATCTCACACATACACCCACACCCACTACTGCTGCTATGATCAGAGGGGAAATTATGAGGGTGTGTGTGTGTGTGTGGTTGAGTGTATTCTTTTTCCCATAATCCCATCTGATCTGAGGTATAATCTTAGACCATCACCCAGAACAACAGGACTGACCTCTCTCTCTCTCTGTCTCACACTCATACACACACACACACACACACAGTCATACTGAATGGGAATCTGCATTTGTGAAAACTTCTTCCACTGGCCTGCCCATCCTAATCCAGTGAATATTGAGAGCTGTGTGTGTGTGTGTGTGTGTGTGTTTGTGCGTGTGATTTAAAAGAGCCATCCCATTTCATCATTTATGAAGCAATTTACCATTTACACGCTCTGATGCCACTCCTCTACTGCCCCCTCTCTCTGTCTCTCGCTCGCTCTCTCACACACACACGCACACACTTTCACACACCCACTCTTGCACGCTCGCTCTCTCACACAAACAAATAATCCCTCTTTCTCTCCCTCTCTCTCTCTCTCTCTCTCTCACACACACACACACACACACTTACACACAAACATACACACATTCTCTTTCACATACTCTCACACACACACTTATGCACACACACACAAATTGCTCTCTCTCTCTGTCTCATACACACACACACACACTTGCTCTCTCTCTCTCCCTCCCTCACACACACACATACTTGCTCTTTCTCTCACACACACACTTGCTCTCTCTCTCTCAAACACACACACACACACACACACACACACACACACACACACACACACACAAATATCTTACCCTTTGTCTCTTTAAAAGCAAACAACCAGGAGGAGAGGGCATAAAAATGGGATGAGAGAAGAAGAGAGGAGAGGAGGACAGGAAAGAAGAGGAGAGAGGAGGGGAATGAAAAAGAGAGGTGGGAAGAGAATAGAATGGAGAGGACAGAAAAGGAGGATAAAGGAAAAGTAAAGGAAGAGCAGAGTGAGAGAGGGATAGAGGGAGGGGGAGAGTGGAGAAAGAGAAGATAAAATAGTAAATCAGAGGAGAGGAGAGAGAAGTACAGTAGAAGAGAGGAGAGGAGAAGAGGAGAGAAGAGAGAAGTACAGTAGAAGAGAGGAGAAGAGGAGAGAAGAGAGAAGTACAGTAGAAGAGAGAAGAGAAGAGGAGAGACGAGAGAAGTACAGTAGAAGTGAGGAGAAGAGGAGAGAAGAGAGAAGTACAGTAGAAGAGAGGAGAAGAGGAGAGAAGTACAGTAGAAGAGAGGAGAAGAGGAGAGAAGAGAGAAGTACAGTAGAAGAGAGGAGGGGAGAAGAGAAGAGGAGAGAAGGAGAGAGAGAGGAGAGGACACGCAGCTGACGCACAGACACACATATTATCTGACAGGGTTATAATGTCTGACACACACACACACACACACAAGCATGCATGCATGCACGCACACACACACACACACACATACACGCACGCACATACACTACCTGTCAGGGTTAGAAGCTTAACTAATCACCTGGGTTGGAATTTCACTCAGTTTGCTCACTGGAAAGGAATGGTAATGGCCATGACGACAACCAGATCACACACACACACACACACACACACACACACATACACAATGCATGGCTTGTTCAAGTGTTTCTTGTAGCCTGACTGAAGACAATGAATGTGAAAGTGTGTGTGTGTGTGTGTGTGTGTGTGTGTGTGTGTGGGGGCGCGCGCACACATGTTTGTGTCTGTGGGAATTTGTCAGGTTTGGTTTCTATGTTGCTTTTTTAAGTGTTATGTTACATTGTATTGTGTTACACTGAATTATTTTACACTGTTGCATTATGTTGGGTTCCCTTATGTTCCATTGTGTGTGTGTGTGTGATTGTGTGTATGTGTGTGTGTGATTGTGTGTGTGTGTGTGTGTGTGTGTGTGATTTTGTGTGTGTGATTGTGTTGCATTACCTTGTGTTCCCTTGTGTTCTTCCTCACAGCACCTGAATGCAAGGTCATGGACCAGTATATCAAGGAGGCGCTAGCTTCTGGCTTCATCCAACAGTCCTCCTCTTCTGCTGGGCCTGGATTCTTCTTTGTGAGCCAGAAGGATGGAGGACTGGGGCCATGCATTGACTATCGAGGTCTGAACAAGGTTACAGTAAGTTAGTGTTAACCTCATCACCTCCGCTTATAAATTGCTTCAGGGTGCCACCATTTTTTCCAAACCCGACCTCCGGAATGCCTGCCACCTGATCTGAATTTGTGAGGGAGATACTCAGTACTCACACTGCACATCACGAGTACAAGGTCATGCCTTTTGGACATGCTTAAGCTCCTGCTGTGTTTCAGCCACTGATTAAGCTCCATCGCCGCTCCCATCTCTCCCATCAACACTTACTGTCTCAACAACTGTCTCTTTTCTTAGACCCCTGAGGCTGCTAAAGCATTCAAGGACTTGAAACAGCGTTTCATCTCAGCCCCCATCCTTTGTCAGCCAGACCCCACCCAACCTTTCAATTGTGGAGGTGGATGCCTCAAATGTGGGAGTCGTGGCTCGTAAGAACATCTGTCTCAGTGTCTCAGAGGTCCACAGATGGAAAGCTCCATCCTTGTACCTTTTTCTCCCACAAGCTAAGTTCCGCAGAGAGGCGGGGAGGGTGACACTGGTTGGAGGGGGCACAGCATCCTCCTCTTGTCTGGACATAAGAACTTGGAGTATATCCAAAAGGCCAAGCATTTGAATCCCAAAGGCCAAGCATTTGAATCTGCGACAAGCACGATTGGCTCTCAGTGGGCGTTATGTAAGGACCCAAATCCTCATACAGCTCCTGCGGGTCTCCTATTTGTTCTCCTATTTGTATTTGTTGTGAAGACAGATCCTCCAGTGGGACCATGTCTCACAGCTCACTGCTCACCATGGGTCATCCAGGACCTTGGAGTTCCTCCGGCATCGCTTGTGTGGTGGCCTGGTATGAAGAAGGATGTCCAGACCTTTGTGGCAGGGTGCCCTAACTGCGTCCAGGGTAAAAATCCTTGCCAGAGGCCCCAGGGCTTTCCTCACAGGCCTTGGTCACACTTATCTCTGGATTTCATCACTG
>JAIFZK010000147.1:282500-292500 GCA_027481765.1 Tenualosa thibaudeaui | reverse complement strand
TTAAATTGTCTTATCCAAATGACTGTTTCATCTCAGTGTGTGTGTGTGTGTGTGTGTGTGTGTGTGAGTGAGTTTGTATTCTGTTGAACTGACACCTCAGCTCTTAGCTCTCCCAGTTGCACAACAGGAAGACCTCTGATTGGTGGAGCCTTTATGGAAGTCCCACCCCCATAATCCTTACCTCGTAACAGACAGCTGTGTGACCCAATCAGAGCTCAAAACGCTGATTTGAGAGAGCAGACAATGCGGCACCAACTCTGTCTCTGAACAAACACATCACTACAGCATTACAATGGGAGGAAACACACACACACACACACACACACACACACACACACACACACACACACACACACACACACACACACACACACAGAGACATACACACACACACACACACACACACACACACACAGACTCTCCATCCGACACAAACTATTTGGTAATCAAAGTCTGTATAAACTTGTTGGCTGTAAGAGAGAGAGAGAGGGAGAGAGAGAGAGAGAGAGAAAGAGAACAAATCCTCTAATATTGTATCGGTTTGAAGACAAAAGATGAGTCTGTGTGGCACCAGCTGGAAGTGCGTGTGTGTGTGTGTGTGTGTGTGTGTGTGTGTGTGTGTGTGTGTGTGCATGTGAGTGTGTGTCTGTGTGTGTTCCCCTGGAGTATACAGAGGACTGAAGGACATTTAAACACCAATTAGAACCTGACTGTGCCAGAACAAGCCCAAAGTGTGTATGCGTGTGTGTGTGTGTATGCATATGCGTGCGTGTGTGTAAAAAGCTTCAACTGAGCCCATACGGCCGTATTTGACGATGCCAGTGAGAGTAATTATCACATTAAAAACACACCCTGTGCTAAAATCCCCCCCACCACCACCACACACACACACACACACACACACACACACGCACAGACACACACACACACGCACGCACAGACAGTGTGTCTCTAGCTCAAGGCCAAAATAAAACATACAAAGGCCTAGTAACCTGTTTGAATGGCGTGCCTGATGTGAACCGCGTTACAGTCGATTACATGATTACCTCTTTGATCTCTGCAATGTCTTAGAAAAACACACACACACACACACACACACACACACTAACCAAACAGAGGGTGAAAGAGAAGGATAGAAAAGCACACACACACACACACACACACACACACTAACCAGACAGAGGGTGAAAGAGAAGGGTAGAAAAGCACACACGCACACATACACACACACACACACACACACACACACACACACACACACACACACACACTAACCAGACAGAGGGTGAAAGAGAAGGATAGAAAAGGGGTGAAATGTTGATCTCTCTGCCAAGTGGCCAAGTGTGAATGCAAAACCAAATATTGTCTTCGCTTCTTGTCCCTCAAACAAGGCTCACTTTTCATGTGTGTGTGTGTGTATGTGTGTGTGTGTGTGTGTGTGTGTACACTGTTGGAGCTTGTTGGAGGTGACATGAGGCCTTTGGAATGTATTTATTTAAATGCATAGTTTTACAGTCATGTCTAATTAAACACAGACAGCTACAGAAGAGGAGAACACACACACACACACTGGGACATATCAGGTGTGACCCTCTATCTCTCTTTGATGTGCATGTATACACACACACACACACACACACACACACACACACATCCAAAACAGTGACTGCTTTGTGCCTCTCTGTCAGACTCTAATCACTCCAATGCCCAGAGATCATTGACTCAGCATTACTGTCTATCTATCTAATGTCTATCTAATATCTAGCTAACATCTATCTAATGTGTATTTAACATCTAGCGAACAATCTGAAGGCTTCATCAGAAACCTTCAGCTGCCCAAAACAACTAAAAACACAAAGCGTCTCTTCCCAACACCTCTTCATGTTCAGCAGACTCTCACACTGACCATATGACTCTATATAGACTCTCACACTGACCATATGACTCTATATAGACTCTCACACTGACCGTATGACTCTATTTAGACTCTCACACTGACCGTATGACTCTATATAGAATTTCACACTGACCATATGACTCTATATAGAATCTCACACTGACCATATGACTCTATATAGACTCTCACACTGACCATATGACTCTATATAGACTCTCACACTGACCATATGACTCTATATAGAATCTCACACTGACCATATGACTCTATATAGACTCTCACAATGACCGTATGACTCTATATAGAATCTCACACTGACCATATGACTCTATATAGAATCTCACACTGACCATATGACTCTATATAGACTCTCACACTGACCATATGACTCTATATAGAATCTCACACTGACCATATGACTCTATATAGACTCACACACTGACCATATGACTCTATATAGACTCTCACACTGACCATATGACTCTATATAGACTCTCACACTGACCGTATGACTCTATTTAGACTCTCACACTGACCGTATGACTCTATATAGACTCTCTCTCACAATGACCGTATGACTCTATATAGAATCTCACACTGACCAAACGACTCTATATAGAATCTCACACTGACCATAGGACTCTATATAGACTCTCACACTGACCATATGACTCTATATAGAATCTCACACTGACCATATGACTCTATATAGACTCACACACTGACCATATGACTCTATATAGAATCTCACACTGACCATATGACTCTATATAGAATCTCACACTGACCATATGACTCTATATAGACTCACACACTGACCATATGACTCTATATAGACTCTCACACTGACCATATGACTCTATATAGAATCTCACACTGACCATATGACTCTATATAGACTCTCACACTGACCATATGACTCTATATAGAATCTCACACTGACCATATGACTCTATATAGACTCACACACTGACCATATGACTCTATATAGAATCTCACACTGACCATATGACTCTATATAGAATCTCACACTGACCATATGACTCTATATAGACTCTCACACTGACCATATGACTCTATATAGACTCACACACTGACCATATGACTCTATATAGAATCTCACACTGACCATATGACTCTATATAGACTCACACACTGACCATATGACTCTATATAGAATCTCACACTGACCATATGACTCTATATAGAATCTCACACTGACCATATGACTCTATATAGAATCTCACACTGACCATATGACTCTATATAGACTCACACACTGACCATATGACTCTATATAGAATCTCACACTGACCATATGACTCTATATAGAATCTCACACTGACCATATGACTCTATATAGAATCTCACACTGACCATATGACTCTATATAGACTCACACACTGACCATATGACTCTATATAGAATCTCACACTGACCATATGACTCTATATAGACTCTCACAATGACCATATGACTCTATATAGAATCTCACACTGACCATATGACTGTGGTACTCTGGTACTCCACTTGACTAGTTCAAATGGACCTGTCTGATAGAGAGCAGTTTGTTTTAAGTCCCCCAACTGAGCCCTTCCCCACGCTGTTCCTGGGGTTCTGTCTCTCCAATCTGGTTGATTGCCTCAGTGCTCTCAATAGCTGGATGAGCAGCGACTTTCTCAAGCTGAAGCAGCATAAGACAGACTCCATTCTTATATCCATCCCCAATGTCCTCAATGAGCTGCCACCCTCACAAGTCTTTTTCACTAACCAGCTCTTCTTATATAAAAAGAATATGGCTCTCTATAGACTACACTGACTATATGGCTCTCTATAGACTACACTGACTATATGGCTGTCTATAGACTACACTGACTATATGGCTGTCTATAGACTACACTGACTATATGGCTGTCTATAGACTACACTGACTATATGGCTCTCTATAGTCTATACTGACTACATGGCTCTCTATAGACTACACTATATGGCTCTGTACATACTATAGGTTTTTAGTGCAGTCTACTGTTTGGACTGGCAAGGTTTACAATTTCACATTTAATAAAGGTCTCTTCTTCTTTAACATGAACTGTCTCTGTCATGTCTCGCTCTTGTCATGATCAGAGCTGACACACACACACACACACACACACACACACACACACACAGATCAGTTTCTGTTTCACAGACCTGTTTCTCAGCTGTCTGTGTGTGTGTGTCATTTTCAGCTCAGCTCTGTTTTTGGCTCCTTAGTGCCATTGCAATGAGCCTCTAGAATGTGTGTGTGTGTGTATTTGTGTGTGTGCATGTGTGTGTTTCTGCCCTGTCTAATGGAGTATGCCTCATGAGACAGAAGTGTCATTCAGTCAATCCTCCTAAGAAGCTCTGCTTCATTAGGCCAGTAGTACAGAGCCCATCACACACACACACACACACACACACACACAGAGGTTAAGGAGGGACAACAAAGACAGAGAGGCAGAAAACAATGAACAGAAAGATTGTGTGCAACACATACACCCAGTGTATCTCTCCTAGTGTGTGTGTCTGTGTGCATGGGTATCTGTGCGACCGTCCGTGTGTGTGTGTGTGTGTGTGTTTTCTTTGGCCCTGTTGGACTCTGTAGGTCTGCCAACACAGAGATGGGAGAGTGATGATCATCATTACCAATATCTATGAATATTTATAGCCAACATCTGCAGTGCAAAAACTTCAAACACACACACACACACACACACACACACACACACACACACACATCACCACCACCACGCTCGAGCACACATAAGCCCACACACACACACACCTGGTTTCTGATTCTATGCCATAAACAGATGACCTCAAAAGTCCAGCTTTCTGACTTGAACTGGCACCGTCAACTCTGTGTGTGTGTGTGTGTGTGAGAGAGAGAGAGAGAGAGAGAGAGAGAGAGAGAGGAAGGACACATTGATCAGATGCAACTCTCAGAGGTCGGATGCATAACTCCTCCCTCTGACACACACACACACACTCACACACACACACACACACACACACACTCAAAAACGCACACACACACACACACACACACACACACACACACACACTCATAAACACACACACACACACACACACACACACACACACACACACACACACACACTCATAAACACACACACACACACACACACACACACACACACTCATAAACACACACACACACACACACACTCATAAACACACACACACACACACACACACACTCATAAACACACACACACACACACACACACACACACACACACACACACACACTCATAAACACACACACACACACACACACACACACACACACTTACATGAAACATGAATATCTCCAAGTCATCAGAGTAGCTGGTGTTTCTATATTGCAAGTAACTTCCTCTGATATCAGCATGCAGATATACACATAGTACTGAAACAAACACACATACTGCACTCTCCCTTCAGTCTTTGCCACATACACACACACACACACACACACACCCTTATGGGTTTCATTCTATAAACGCCACTCTGCCAAACAGCATAATAAAACAACTTCATCACAAATTGGCTAAATATGACAAATGCTTCCAGTGCGATATTAAACACACACACACACACACACACACACACACAGATAATTAGCTTTCTCTTTCACAAGAGAGGAGAGGAGAGGAGGGGGTAGAGAGGGGGATGAATAAAAAGACTGTCAAACATAATTAAGATTATTTTTTTGCGTGGTGTGTATCAGTGTGTGTATCCGTGTGTGTGTAAGTGTGTGTGTGTGTGTGTGTGTGTGTATCCATGTGTGTAAGTGTGTGTGTGTGTGTTAATCAGTTGTGGAGATGAAAGGCAAGTAAATGGCATGATGTTCTTTATAAAACCGAAAGAAGATTTGTTTGATTTCCCTCAGAGGGACATCATTCTGTTTCCAGCAGAGACTACCTCTTTGTGTGTGTGTATGTGTGTGTGTGTGTGTGTGTGTGTTTGTTAACAATGAAACTAGAGACTCTTGAAATAAAACCCGACCATTATGTCTCCAAAAAGCAGACAAAAACAATTATGTTTTGGATTAATTACTGCAAAGTAAGTTCATCACAAGTCAGTTCAGAACAAAGTACAAACTGTCACTGAACAGTCTCTCTCTCTCACTTAATTCAATGAAGCTTTATTGGAAAGACAAAATACATTTCGTATTGACAAAGCTTTTACTTGTACAGGTAATCAGTACATCAAGGGACATCTGTCTCAGTAGTTCTCATCCGTACATTTACATTTATTCATTTAGCAGACGCTTTAACACTATCAATTGTCCCGGGCCAGTGTCCCCTAGAGCAACTTAGAGCAACTTAGGGTTAACGGTGTCAGCCAGGATTCAAACCCACAACTTTCCAGGCTACTACCATGTTAGCCAGATCATTTAACTGATACACTACCACCACCGCTGTACAAAGATTTTCCTTTCTCTCTCTACCTCTTTCTCTTTCTCTCTATTTCTTCGTCTCTCTCCCTTATAGTTGGGTAAGTAGTTGAATTTCAATTCAATTTAATGTTGCTTTATTTGCATGACTGTTACTAGTGTTGGTGAAGCAGAACAAAACACACACACACACACACACACACACATTAACTTGAAAAAAATATGAACTTGAAAAGAGGGGTAGTGTACAGTTCTCTCTATCTCTTTCTCACTCACACACTCACACAGGGTTGGGGAAGTTACACTAAAAAAGTAACTAGTAGCTTTACTTACTGCAGTTACTGCTTTGAATTGTGACTGGATTACATTACTCATTACACACTAACTTCACTACTTGTTACTCAACTTGTTTCCCTGCACATCCAGACCCCCACTCATCCAGACTCCCTGCCCATCCAGACTCTCTGCCCATCCAGACCCCCACTCATCCAGACCCCCACTCATCCAGACTCTCTGCCCATCCAGACCCCCCACTCATCCAGACCCCCCACTCCTCCAGACCCCCCACTCATCCAGACTCCCTGCCCATCCAGACTCCCCACTCATCCAGACCCCCCACTCATCCAGACCCCCCACTCATCCAGACCCCCCACTCATCCAGACTCTCTGCCCATCCAGACCCCCTGCTCATCCAGACTCTCTGCCCATCCAGACTCTCTGCCCATCCAGACTCCCTGCCCATCCAGACTCTATGCCCATCCAGACCCCCCACCCCCCCATCCAGACTCTCTGCCCATCCAGACCCCCCACACCTCCAGACTCCCAGCCCATCCAGACCCCCCACTCATCCAGACTCTCTGCCCATCCAGACCCCCTGCTCATCCAGACTCTCTGCCCATCCAGACTCTCTGCCCATCCAGACTCCCTGCCCATCCAGACTCTCTGCCCATCCAGACTCTCTGCCCATCCAGACTCCCTGCCCATCCAGACCCCCCACTCATCCAGACCCCCTGCTCATCCAGACTCTCTGCCCATCCAGACTCTCTGCCCATCCAGACTCCCTGCCCATCCAGACTCTCTGCCCATCCAGACTCCCTGCCCATCCAGACTCTCTGCACATCCAGACTCCCTGCAGAAGCACAAACTATATAGTCATTCATTCAGGGCTGTAGGCCTAGTAGACTGGACACGTTACACACCCACCTTCTGGAGCAGATAAAGGAAAGTTTTTCACTATTGGGCGTTTCTAACATTGCATCAGTAAGGCGTTGAGACCAATAAGTGCCCGTGTCCACTAAGCCTCTCCAATAAGGCCATAATGAGGGTCTCCATTGTCCTAAAGACATAACTTAATACATAATCAGTCGTCTCTCTACCATCAGTTTTGCTAGTTACTGAGAAAAAACAACTCACTAACTCAGATTAGGCATTAATCTAATCTCATAATCTAATCTCATAATCTAATCTCATAATTGCCTGCATGTTTCTCACGATTATCCTTATGATGGACGTCAGTACGGTGGGAGTTTCTGGCATTCTGGGATCTACAGCAAGCATGTAGATCAGTGCACTAAATGATTGTATTGTGGCTGTATTAACAAGAAGAAGCATTAATTCTGAGTGATATGAGACTGCCTGCAGTAGACTAATGTGTTTAGGAGAATAGGCTGCAAACTAAATATGGCCTATCAGAATTATTTGTAAATGTCAGACGTTACAGTAGGTTTAACCAACTTTATATGAGTAGGCAAACTGAAACTGCACACAAAATGACATTGGGTACATCTTGCATTTCACCGATTTTGTTTTTTTTTTTTTTGTTTATTTGTCAAACAATAAACTGAATTTAATGTGAATATTTCAGTTACCTATGATACTTGTGCTTTCGCCCATGTCTTCGCTCTCCTCCGGCAAATAAGCACTCAAGATCCACTTATTACCAATGGCAATAGCAACTAGGTACGCAAGATCCACTTATTACCAATGGCAACAGCAACTCGGTACGCAAGATCCACTTATTACCAATGGCAATAGCAACTAGGTACGCAAGATCCACTTATTACCAATGGCAACAGCAACTCGGTACGCAAGATCCACTTATTACCAATGGCAATAGCAACTAGGTACGCAAGATCCACTTATTACCAATGGCAATAGCAACTAGGTACGCAAGATCCACTTATTACCAATGGCAACAGCAACTCGGTACACAAGATCCACAAACTAAAACAGTGCCGTCTCCGTCACACATACAGATCAGCTCAAAATTTGGTATTTTGTCTGAAAATGAGAAATACATTTTTCTCAATTGTTCAGTCTTCAGCAGTGTAGTAGAAAGTGCATCTCCGTCTCGCTCTCACCAGCCTACAGTAAGCACAGATTGATGAGACTCGCTCTCCGAGGAGCCATTGTTTTGTGGTTAGTGGTCCTGTGCTTGGTGAGGATCTGTCTCTGTCTCTGTCTCTTTCATTCTAATTTAGGTTGTGAATTTGTTTGATTGTCCCAATGTTCCAGATATGTTTTTTGGTTATTTACACAATACACATGGACGCACACACACAGACACACACACACGCACACACACGGACACACAGACACACACACTCAGACACAGACACACACACATACATACAGGCACACACATACACACACACACACACACACACACACACACACACACACACACACACACACACACATGGACATACACACACACACACTTTTTTCATCAAAGCAGTGTGCAAAAAAAACACACAAAATGTTTGCATCTTTATGGCCACCATGATTCTTAGTGGTTTCAGCACATTCTCTGGAGTGATGAGTCTTGTTTCAAGCTGTGTACAGATGCCCCAGAGCGCTGTCTACATAGGTCAGATGAAACATTCAAATCAGAATGTCTTATCACCATTGTGGAATTATGGTCTGGGGAGTGTGTTCTGCCTCTGATGTAGGTGAGCTGGTGATCTGACAAGTCAGTTAATGCAAAAGAATACCAAAAGATATTGTGGAAAGGGTTGATTCCTAGCTTGAATAAGCTGTGTAGCCCCAGTGAGTAGCCTCAGTCAGGAGGTGATTTTTCAGCAAGGCAATGCCCCAGCACATTCAGCAAAAAGGCCATCTTGACTAGAGCAGTGATCTCCATCAGTGATGTTTGGGTGTGGACAATCACCCAACCTTTAACCCCACAGAAAATATTTGGGCTCACATCAAGGCAAGCAGAAAATGTGGGAGTGACCAGCTTTGGGAAGAGCTGAGGAAGGAATGGAGTACCATTGATGTGGCCCACTCCTGGTCCAGGTAAGGTTTCTGTAGAGTAGACCTCCTGGTCCAGGTGAGATGTCTGTAAAGGGGGCCTCCTGGTCCAGGTAAGGTTTCTGTAGAGTAGACCTCCTGGTCCAGGTAAGATGTCTGTAAAGTGGGCCTCCTGGTTAGGTAAGATGTCTGTAAAGGGGGCCTCCTGGTCCAGGTAAGGTTTCTGTAGAGTAGACCTCCTGGTCCAGGTAAGGTTTCTGTGGAGTAGACCTCCTGGTCCAGGTGAGATGTCTGTAAAGGGGGCCTCCTGGTCCAGGTAAGGTTTCTGTAGAGTAGACCTCCTGGTCCAGGTAAGGTTTCTGTAGAGTAGACCTCCTGGTCCAGGTAAGATGTCTGTAAAGTGGGCCTCCTGGTTAGGTAAGATGTCT
>JAIFZK010000147.1:272500-277500 GCA_027481765.1 Tenualosa thibaudeaui | reverse complement strand
CCTGCAGGATGGGCTGCAAACTCACACACTTTTTAGTTCTTGTGTGCCTCACTTTTTCTTCCATTTTTTTTTTTTTACTTTTCATCATTGCTAAGCTTACCCAGTGAACTAGCATGTTGCTAACTGTGGCAGCAATGGCATCACAACTGCACTGCAGGATTCTGAGGAAAAGCTGAAGAGATCATGGAGACCTGTCTTCCCTCACTCTCTGACATCTTTAAAGATCAGTGGGCTGAACTGTCATCAATTTTGTCATGAATCTTGCTCTATTGTTGCTAAGCAATCTTCTAGCATTTCAAGTTTCTAGCATTGTTATCAAAATCTCAATGTAGACTGAGACTAGGTCCCCAATGCAGACATACAGCTAATGGAAACAGAAGACTGAGACTAGGTCCCCAATGCAGACGTACAGCTAATGGAAACAGAAGACTGAGACTAGGTCCCCAATGCAGACGTACAGCTAATGGAAACAGAAGACTGAGACTAGGTCCCCAATGCAGACGTACAGTCACACAGTGTCTGCTCTGCTCTGGTTTGGAGGCAGTTGAGAGACAAGTTGAGACAATCTGGAATTTTGACGGCAGTAAAACTGAAGTATGCAACCAGCACAACATTCAGAAGGGTTGGTATTATGTGTTTTGAGTGAAAAAAATAATAAACCAGAGAGTCTCTTTCTCTCTCTCTCTCTCTCGATGTGTGTGTGTGTGTGAGAGAGAGAGTGCATGTGTGTGCTGATGGTTGTTATGGCACTAGTCATGGTATTTCTCTCTGACCTAAAACAGTCACCTCGTGTATCCCCACTAGCTTAACGCAGGAGGGTGGTACTTCCTCTGTGTGTGTGTGTGTGTGTGTGTGTGTGTGGGAAAGGCACTTCCTTTTGGGTCTTATCAGCTATAGTGTGACAGAGCGCAGCGCGTCTGCCACAGTAATCAGCGGGTTTCCGCTGATTTGAGAACAATGGCCAAACAAGCGGGGCTAAACATGTTTCGAATTGCAAACATTTATTGAAGCACTCTATAAACAACAGCCATGTAGAAAAGGTTCTTCTAAGTGCGCACAAATGAAACATCAGAACGTTTGCATGTTGGAGTTTACTAGAGTTACTTTGTAAAATGTTTGTATCTAGTTACCTGTGTCCATGTTCCGGTTGTGGGTGAAGAAACCGGAGTGCAGCGCAGACAATGCTTTTCAGCGTTCCATTCGCAGAGCGTGGTGGAACAGCTCATTAGAGCAGGGGTGTTTTGAGAGTTTTTCTTTAAATCATTATTAAAGTGTTGCCTGTAAAATGTAATCATTACATGTTGTGGCTAAAATGTGATGTGTGCAGGTAAAATGTTTAGAAGGGTAAAACCATGTTTATAGCAGTTAATTGATTTTAAACATACCATGGTTGTGCCTAGTTTTTTAAAATGCTGCGCAGCTCACTGGGAAATTTGCCTCTGCAGTGAGAGGACGTGTGTACCTGTGTCTCCGTGAGTAATAGAGCCTAGTTTGCGTGGGCATTGACCCAGTGTTTGTTTTATGTTTAAACCAGTGTTTGTTTGGTGTCTTGTTTGTTGATCCGCTGTAGTTTATGGAAATAATAATAATAAAGAAAACTATTTTGGATAAGTTCACTCGTAGTTGTCCATCCTTCGGTCTTGACCAACCCATCCGCTCGGGTGCACTCCGTTACATATAGCCATAACCAAAAACTGAGATTGCAGTTTCACACATGACAATACTCTTGAGCAGTCCCGAGTCACACAGCAGGTCACTCTGGTGCGTGTGTGTGTGTGTGTGTGTGTGTGAGTGAGTGAGAGAGAGGGATAAATAAGAAAGGGACAGAAAGGTATAAATAAGTGAGTGATTGATCATTTGCTGTCCACTACCGAGTCACATGTCACACATACACACAAGTATACACACTTTCACAGTTAAACGCACACACACACACACACACACTCAGAGTGCAGACAGATTATAAACATTCATATCCTTTACAGGCATCTCCACCCATCAAGATACTGCCAATACACACACGCTTAAATCATGCACACTCCTTCACTCACACTCTCTCTCACACACACACACACACACACTCGTCAGTGACACTCATTCTCTCTCTCCCTCTCTCTCTCTTGCTCTCTTTCCACATTACATTATGTTGAAGAGGCGAAACACAAGCAACACACACACACACATACACACACACACGCCTCAGAGGACAAAACATACATACAGACAGATACAAGTGCCTACACCCTCTCTCTCGCTCTAACACACACACACACACACACACACACATACACACACACACGCCTCAGAGGACAAAACATACATACAGACAGATACAAGTGACTACTCCCTCTCTCTCGCTCTAACACACACACACACACACACACGCATGCACACACACACACACACACACACGCGCCTCAGAGGACAAAACATACATACAGACAGATACAAGTGCCTACACCCTCTCTCTCTCTCTCTATCACACGCGCACACACACACACAAACAGAGAAAGTGGGAGGCGATCTTTTGAGAGGCTAGACTTTGAGAGGAGTGTGTGTGTGTGTGAAAGCACTGGAAGATTAATTTGATTAATTAATGCCAGTTTTACTGGAGTGCAGAGAAAAAAAGCGATGACAAGGTAAAACTCGTTAATTAAGCCACTGCCACACACTTTCTATCTGCTGTGAGTGTGTGCGTGTGTGTGTGTGCGTGTGTGTGTGTGTGTGTGTGTGTGTGTGTGTGTGTGTGTGTGTGTGTGTGTGTGTGTGTGTGTGTGTGTGTGTGTGTGTGTGTGTGTGTGTGTGTGTGAGAGAGTGAGTGCATTCGCATGCATGTGTGTCAAAGTTATTAATTAGGGTGCTAAGATAGAACAGAAATTTGAGTGTGGCACCATCCATGGATCTCAGGATAAGAGTGTGTGTGTGTGTGTGTGTGTGTGTGTGTGTGTGTGTGTGTGTGTGTGTGTGTGTGTGTGTGTGTGTGTGATTGCTAAGTGTGAGCGTGCATAAGATGGACATCTTCCGATTAGTGTGGAAAGAGGAAATTAATGATTATTCCTCCATCTACTCACATCCTTTTAGAGTTTCATCAGGTGTGTGTGTGTGTGTGTGTGTGTGTGTGTGTGTGTGTGTGTGTCTGTGCAGTGCTCATTACTGTCTCTGAGGCTATTACTACTGTGGTAGATGATTTTGTATTTTTGCTAATCTTACCACATAAACCTAGCTAACATGAATAACCCATCTACTGCTCATCTACTAGCATTAATGCTAGCTAGCCAACACGCTGGAATGTTAATGCATTTGTGGTGATAATAACCAGGATAAAGACCTCTTTACATTGAGTTTATGGTAACACTTTATATTAGCACACACAGATCCGCCATTAACAAGCTGCTTATTAACATGAAAATGAATAACATACAAGCCATTTGTCACTACAGATGACTTATTATTACCATATATATATACATGCCATGAACATATACATGAATCCTTGGCTGGCAGCGTAACTGTAGATGTTAGCTAAGGGACATAAGATGTAAACAAAACATCAGATGTAAACAAATCACTTCACTTGAGAAGCGGATTGAATGCTTTCAGACATGTAAACACATATTGAACAGTATAGGTGAAGTCTTTAATCAGGCTAAACGTAATGTGATTGATTGGAGTCAAACTGTGCATGTAAACCCATCCTCTGTCTGTAGACACTGAATAACAGGACTATAGTGATGGACTATAGAAAGACAGACAGAAGTGTGTGTGCGCACACACACACACACACACACACAAACTGTGTGTCTATATTTTGTCTAATATTTGGTCTGCTTCTCAGAAAGGAAATTGAAACCTGCCACAACTGAGAGAGAGGTCAGTGCATCTTCAGGAAATAAACACACACACACACACACACAGAGTCCTGTGTTAATCAAAAATCAGGGGATTATCAGTGATTATTTTGTCTCTGTTACTGAAGTAAAGCTCTCAGTCATAACCCAACAGAGAACAGAGGGAGAGAGAGGGGGAGGAAGGGGGAGGAAGAGAAAAAATGTAGGAGAGGCAATGGAAAAGGTAAAGAGAGAAAGAGATAGAGCTGAGAGAAAAGAAAGGGAGAAGAAAGAGAAAGAGAAGAGAGAGAAAAGGGTGGGAGAGGAAATGAAAGAAAGATAGAGAAAGGAGGGGAGAGAGATGAACAGATAGACGCACTGCACTGTGAGACAAAGAAAGAGAGATGGAGTGATAGAGAAGTCCTATCTCAGAGAAGTGCGTCTAACAGAAAGAGAAGGAGAAGGGAGAGAGTGAGAGAGAGATGTTGTGATAGAGAGGTCATATCTCAGAGAAGTGCGTCTCAGACAGGAAGGGGGGGGGTGAAGTGATAGAGAAGTCACATCTCAGAGTCTCACAGAAAGAGAAGGGGAAGGAAGGAAGAGAGAGTGAGAGAGAGAGAGAGAAATGGAGTGATAGAGAAGTGATGTCTCAGAGAAGTCTGTCTCACAGGCAAGGTTCATGACCGCACCTCGCTGAATCACAGGGGTTTGGAGTTACAGTCAGATATATGAGCCTGCCAGTACACACACACACACACACACATGCATGCACACACACACACACACACACACACACACACACACACACACACAGACAGACACACTGAGAGCCATAAAGTGGGGGGAAGCCATAAAATAAGTTGTATTTGTAAGCACTTATGTTTAATTAGACTCAAGGTGACTATGAGACAACACTATACATCACTGCTACACACACGCACGCACATGCGCACACACACACACACACACACACACACACAACACTATACATCACTGCTACACACACGCACACCATACATCACCCAGTTCTGCACTGCCACACACACACACACACACATACATACAGACACTACACATCACCCAGCTCTGCACTGCCACACACACACACACACACACACACACACACACACATCCACTCAGAGCAAATTAGGCTCATATATACACACAGACTTA
>JAIFZK010000147.1:255000-257500 GCA_027481765.1 Tenualosa thibaudeaui | reverse complement strand
ATTCTTTTTCTCTGGAGATGTGAAGGACAGAACAAAGAGCAAAGAGGAACATGGGAACTGACACAGGAGTCATTAACACACACACACACACACACACACACACACACACACACACACGTGCACACACACACACACGTGCACACACACACATGGACACACACACACACACACACAAACGTGCACACACACACGTGTACACACACACACATGCACACACACACACACACACACACACACACACACACACACACACACACACACAGGGATGCAAGAGTAGAGAACTGGATAGAAGTGAATGGTACATCCCATATGGTTCAACATGCAGACTTAAATCAGCATGAATTCATCAGCATCTCTTATTTATGATCTCCAAAACTGCCCATCATACAGCAAACACTCACCAAAGGCTCCAACATGTACCAATCAGCACTATACACTATGTGTATGTCTATGTGTCTATGTGTATAGTGTCAACAATAAAAAGAGGGTATTTACTGACTTCACATGATGGAAATATGTCATTTTTGGTTTGGATAAATTAGGTCCCCTCCAACAGAAAAATATTAATCAAAGGGGCACTCTGGAACCCCATTCCCCACTGATGGCCTAGTCCTATAGACACACACACACACACACACACACCACTGATGGCCTAGTCCTATAGACACACACACACACACACACCACTGATGGCCTAGTCCTATAGACACACACACACACACACACACACACACACACACACACACCACTGATGGCCTAGTCCTATAGACACACACACACACCACTGATGGCCTAGTCCTATAGACACACACACACACACCACTGTTGGCCTAGTCCTATAGACACACACACACATGTGTCTATGTGTGTGTATATGTCTATGTGTGTGTGTATATGTCTATGTGTGTGTGTGTGTGTGTGTGTATATGTGTGTGTGTATATGTCTATGTGTGTGTGTGTGTATGTCTATGTGTGTGTGTATATGTCTATGTGTCTATGTGTGTGTATATACATGTCTATGTGTGTGTGTATATGTCTATGTGTGTGTGTGTGTATATGTGTGTGTGTATATGTCTATGTGTGTGTGTATATGTCTATGTGTGTGTATATATATGTCTATGTGTGTGTGTATATGTGTATGTGTGTGTGTATATGTCCTCTCATCTGTGTGTGTGTATGTCTATGTGTGTGTGTATGTCTATGTGTGTGTGTATATGTCCTCTCATCTGTGTGTGTATATGTCCTCTCATCTGTGTGTGTGTATATGTCTATGTGTGTGTGTGTATGTCTATGTGTGTGTGTATATGTCTATCTGTGTGTGTATATGTCTATGTGTGTGTGTATATGTCTATGTGTGTGTGTTTATGTCTGTGTGTGTGTATGTCTATGTGTGTGTGTGTGTGTATGTCTATGTGTGTGTGTATATGTCTATGTGTGTGTGTATATGTCCTCTCATCTGTGTGTGTATATGTCTATGTGTGTGTGTGTGTGTGTATATGTCTATGTGTGTGTGTGTGTGTGTATATGTCTATGTGTGTGTGTATATGTCTGTGTGTGTGTATGTCTATGTGTGTATATGTCTATGTGTGTGTGTGTGTATATGTCTATGTGTGTGTGTATATGTCTATGTGTGTGTGTATATGTCCTCTCATCTGTGTGTGTATATGTCTATGTGTGTGTGTGTGTGTGTGTGTATGTCTATGTGTGTGTGTGTGTATATGTCTATGTGTGTGTGTGTATATGTCTATCTGTGTGTGTGTATATGTCTATGTGTGTGTGTGTGTGTGTGTATGTCTATGTGTGTGTGTGTATATGTCTATGTGTGTGTGTGTATATGTCTATGTGTGTGTGTGTATATGTCTATGTGTGTGTGTATATGTCTATGTGTGTGTGTATATGTCTATGTGTGTGTGTATATGTCTATCTGTGTGTGTGTATATGTCTATGTGTGTGTGTATATGTCTATGTGTGTGTGTGTGTATGTCTATGTGTGTGTGTGTGTGTATATGTCTATAGTATTGTCTCGTGGCGCTTCACAGAAGGAGCACCCAAGAGCAACAGGGGCAGGAAAAACTCCCTTATGTTCAGTTAATCTAGGAAGAAACCTTGGGCAGATCCACAACTCAAGGGGCTAACCCAACTGCCAGGGGTTATGGAGAAAAATTACAATCAGTAGTAACCATGACAGACTATAAGTTGCCTATGGTTTTTAGCTAAGGTTCATAATAGTTCATAATAGAGTATTATCGCACTTTTACATTACATGGTAGTCAGTCTATAGGTGGTTATCAGGAATTATGGGTGGACAATGTAGCAGTGTCCAGGCATAGTGACAAACTCAAAGGAATGAGATGGGTCATGGGGGTAACAGTAAGGGTCCATTTGAAAGCGCCATTGTGAGGGGGGGTCAATCACAAAGCCTCTGGAAGGGGAGTCGGGCCCAGCGTAGGCGTCCAGGAAGGTCCTCTGTGATGGGGAGTCGGTCCTGACATGGGCCTCC
>JAIFZK010000147.1:242500-250000 GCA_027481765.1 Tenualosa thibaudeaui | reverse complement strand
ACACACAGACTACACACAGTGAGACTACACATAGACTACACATAGACTACACACAGTGAGACTACACACAGTGAGACTACACATAGACTACACATAGACTACACACAGTGAGACTACACATAGACTACACACACAGACTACACGCAGTGAGACTACACATAGACTACACGCAGTGAGACTACACATAGACTACACACAGTGAGACTACACATAGACTACACACAGTGAGACTACACATAGACTACACACAGTGAGACTACACACAGACTACACACAGTGAGACTACACATAGACTACACACAGTGAGACTACACATAGACTACACACAGTGAGACTACACATAGACTACACACAGTGAGACTACACACAGTGAGACTACACATAGACTACACACAGACTACACACAGTGAGACTACACACAGACTACACACAGTGAGACTACACATAGACTACACACAGTGAGACTACACACAGTGAGACTACACACAGACTACACACAGTGAGACTACACACAGACTACACACAGTGAGACTACACACAGTGAGACTACACATAGACTACACACAGTGAGACTACACACAGTGAGACTACACACAGACTACACACAGTGAGACTACACATAGACTACACATAGACTACACACAGTGAGACTACACATAGACTACACACAGTGAGACTACACATAGACTACACACAGTGAGACTACACACAGACTACACACAGTGAGACTACACACAGTGAGACTACACACAGTGAGACTACACATAGACTACACACAGTGAGACTACACACAGACTACACACAGTGAGACTACACACAGTGAGACTACACACAGTGAGACTACACACAGACTACACACAGTGAGACTACACACAGACTACACACAGTGAGACTACACACAGACTACACACAGTGAGACTACACACAGACTACACACAGTGAGACTACACACAGACTACACACAGTGAGACTACACACAGACTACACACAGTGAGACTACACATAGACTACACACAGTGAGACTACACACAGACTACACACAGTGAGACTACACACAGACTACACACAGTGAGACTACACACAGACTACACACAGTGAGACTACACACAGACTACACACAGTGAGACTACACACAGACTACACACAGTGAGACTACACACAGACTACACACAGTGAGACTACACACAGACTACACACAGTGAGACTACACACAGACTACACACAGTGAGACTACACACAGACTACACACAGTGAGACTACACACAGACTACACATAGACTACACACAGTGAGACTACACATAGACTACACACAGTGAGACTACACACAGACTACACATAGACTACACACAGACTACACACAGTGAGACTACACACAGACTACACACAGTGAGACTACACATAGACTACACACAGTGAGACTACACACAGACTACACACAGTGAGACTACACACAGACTACACACAGTGAGACTACACACAGACTACACACAGTGAGACTACACACAGACTACACACAGTGAGACTACACACAGACTACACACAGTGAGACTACACACAGACTACACACAGTGAGACTACACATAGACTACACACAGTGAGACTACACACAGAATAAACACAGTGAGACTACACACAGACTACACACACTGAGACTACACACAGACTACACACAGTGAGACTACACACAGTGAGACTACACACAGTGAGACTACACACAGACTACACACAGTGAGACTACACACAGACTACACACAGTGAGACTACACACAGTGAGACTACACATAGACTACACATAGACTACACACAGTGAGACTACACACAGACTACACACAGTGAGACTACACATAGACTACACACAGTGAGACTACACACAGACTACACACAGTGAGACTACACATAGACTACACACAGTGAGACTACACACATAGACTACACACAGAGACTACACACAGTGAGACTACACACAGTGATAACACAGTGAGACTACACACAGTGAGACTACACATAGACTACACACAGTGAGACTACACACAGACTACACACAGTGAGACTACACACAGACTACACACAGTGAGACTACACACAGACTACACACAGTGAGACTACACACAGACTACACACAGTGAGACTACACACAGACTACACACAGTGAGACTACACATAGACTACACACAGTGAGACTACACACAGACTACACACAGTGAGACTACACACAGACTACACACAGTGAGACTACACACAGACTACACACAGTGAGACTACACACAGACTACACACAGTGAGACTACACACAGACTACACACAGTGAGACTACACATAGACTACACACAGTGAGACTACACACAGACTACACACAGTGAGACTACACATAGACTACACACACACAGTGAGACTACACACACACACACAGACTACACACAGTGAGACTACACACAGACTACACACAGTGAGACTACACACAGACTACACACAGTGAGACTACACACAGACTACACACAGTGAGACTACACACAGACTACACACAGTGAGACTACCCATAGACTACACACAGTGAGACTACACACAGACTACACACAGTGAGACTACACACAGACTACACACAGTGAGACTACACACAGACTACACACAGTGAGACTACACATAGACTACACACAGTGAGACTACACACAGACTACACATAGACTACACACAGACTAAACACTACTACACACACACTACACACAGTGAGACTACACACAGACTACACACAGTGAGACTACACACAGACTACACACAGTGAGACTACACACAGACTACACACAGTCTACACACAGTGAGACTACACACAGACTACACACAGTGAGACTACACACAGACTACACACAGTGAGACTACACACAGACTACACAGAGACTACACACAGTGACAGTAGACTACACAGTGATACTACACACAGACTACACATAGACTACACACAGTGAGACTACACACAGACTACACACAGTGAGACTACACACAGACTACACACAGTGAGACTACACACAGACTACACACAGTGAGACTACACAAAGACAACACACAGAGAGACTACACAAAGACTACACACAGAGAGACTACACACAGACTACACACAGTGAGACTACACACACACAGTGAGACTACACACAGTGAGACTACACACAGACTACACACAGTGAGACTACACACAGACTACACACAGACTACACACAGACTACACACAGTGAGACTACACACAGTGAGACTACACACAGTGAGACTACACACAGTGAGACTACACACAGAGAGACTACACACAGTGAGACTACACACAGTGAGACTACACACAGACTACACACAGTGAGACTACACATAGACTACACACAGTGAGACTACACACAGTGAGACTACACACAGACTACACACAGTGAGACTACACACAGTGAGACTACACACAGTGAGACTACACATAGACTACACACAGTGAGACTACACACATAGACTACACACAGTGAGACTACACATAGACTACACACACAGACTACACACAGTGAGACTACACATAGACTACACACAGTGAGACTACACATAGACTACACACAGTGAGACTACACACAGACTACACACAGTGAGACTACACATAGACTACACACAGTGAGACTACACATAGACTACACACAGTGAGACTACACATAGACTACACACAGTGAGACTACACACAGACTACACACAGTGAGACTACACACAGACTACACACAGTGAGACTACACACAGACTACACACAGTGAGACTACACACAGACTACACACAGTGAGACTACACACAGTGAGACTACACACAGTGAGACTACACAGTGAGACTACACATAGACTACACACAGACTACACACAGTGAGACTACACACAGTGAGACTACACACAGACTACACACAGTGAGACTACACATAGACTACACATAGACTACACACAGTGAGACTACACATAGACTACACATAGACTACACACAGTGAGACTACACATAGACTACACACAGTGAGACTACACATAGACTACACACAGTGAGACTACACACAGTGAGACTACACACAGTGAGACTACACACAGACTACACACAGTGAGACTACACACAGACTACACACAGTGAGACTACACATAGACTACACACAGTGAGACTACACATAGACTACACACAGTGAGACTACACACAGACTACACACAGTGAGACTACACACAGACTACACACAGTGAGACTACACACAGACTACACACAGTGAGACTACACACAGACTACACACAGTGAGACTACACACAGACTACACACAGTGAGACTACACACAGACTACACACAGTGAGACTACACACAGACTACACACAGTGAGACTACACACAGACTACACACAGTGAGACTACACACAGACTACACACAGTGAGACTACACACAGACTACACACAGTGAGACTACACACAGACTACACACAGTGAGACTACACACAGACTACACACAGTGAGACTACACACAGACTACACACAGTGAGACTACACACAGACTACACACAGTGAGACTACACACAGACTACACACAGTGAGACTACACACAGACTACACACAGTGAGACTACACACAGACTACACACAGTGAGACTACACACAGACTACACACAGTGAGACTACACACAGACTACACACAGTGAGACTACACACAGTGAGACTACACACAGTGAGACTACACACAGTGAGACTACACATAGACTACACACAGTGAGATTACACACAGTGAGACTACACAGACAGACTACACACAGTGAGACTACACACAGACTACACACAGTGAGACTACACACAGTGAGACTACACATAGACTACACACAGTGAGACTACACACAGACTACACACAGTGAGACTACACACAGACTACACACAGTGAGACTACACACAGTGAGACTACACACAGTGAGACTACACAGAGAGACAACACACAGAGAGACTACACACACATAGACTACACACAGTGAGACTACACAGTGAGACTACACATAGACTACACACAGTGAGACTACACATAGACTACACACACGACTACACATAGACTACACACAGTGAGACTACACACAGTGAGACTACACACAGTGAGACTACACACAGTGAGACTACACATAGACTACACACAGTGAGACTACACACATAGTGACTACTACACATGAGACTACACACATAGACTACACACAGTGAGACTACACACACACAGTGAGACTACACACAGACTACACACAGTGAGACTACACACAGTAGACTAAACACAGTGAGACTACACATAGACTACACACAGTGAGACTACACACAGACTACACACAGTGAGACTACACATAGACTACACACAGTGAGACTACACACAGACTACACACAGTGAGACTACACACAGTGAGACTACACATAGACTACACACAGTGAGACTACACACAGACTACACATAGACTACACACAGTGAGACTACACACAGACTACACACAGTGAGACTACACACAGACTACACACAGTGAGACTACACACAGACTACACACAGTGAGACTACACATAGACTACACACAGTGAGACTACACACAGACTACACATAGACTACACACAGTGAGACTACACACAGTGAGACTACACACAGTGAGACTACACACAGTGAGACTACACACAGTGAGACTACACACAGACTACACACAGTG
This sequence comes from Tenualosa thibaudeaui, assembly GCA_027481765.1. NCBI lineage: Eukaryota > Metazoa > Chordata > Actinopteri > Clupeiformes > Clupeidae > Tenualosa > Tenualosa thibaudeaui. The sequence goes on along the minus strand of JAIFZK010000147.1, from coordinate 244,314 downwards.
AGACTACACATAGACTACACATAGACTACACACAGTGAGACTACACACAGTGAGACTACACATAGACTACACACAGTGAGACTACACATAGACTACACACAGTGAGACTACACACAGACTACACATAGACTACACACAGTGAGACTACACATAGACTACACAGGGGGAGGGAGAGAGAGAGAGGGAGGGAAGAAGAGGGCAAGGGCCAAAAAGGGTGTGGAGAAAATGGAGGGACAGAGAGTGAAAGACAGAGAGGGAGAGAGAGGGTTAGAGAGAATAGATGGGAAAGATACAGGTCCAAAAACAGGGGGAGAGAGAGAGAGGGAGAGAGAGAGGAGGAGGAGGAGAGAGAGAGAGAAGAAAGGGATAGGGAGGAGGAGGGGAGAGAGGTAGCGTGCAGGTGTAATGTGCTGAAATTGAGGTCGCTGATTAAACGCTTGAGGATTGGCGTATAATGGGGGCCGTCTCCATCGGCAACAAGAGAATGCTAATGTGCTAGCCCGGCGGTAATCACAGCAATTTAGCAGCAATGTTCTGCCTCTCTCTTTTTCCTCTCTCTTTTTCCTCTCTCTTTTTCCTCTCTCCTTTTCCTCTCTCTTTTTCCTCTCTCCTTTTCCTCTCTCTTTTTCCTCTCTCTTTTTCCTCTCTCCTTTTCCTCTCTCTTTTTCCTCTCTCTTTTTCCTCTCTCTTTTTCCTCTCTCTTTTTCCTCTCTCCTTTTCCTCTCTCTTTTTCCTGTCGTTCCCTTTCTCGCCTTTTCCTCTCCCTCTCTCACATAATCACACAGAGACCTCTTACATGTGCACACACACACACACACACACACACAGAGACACACAGAGACACACACTCCAACACTTTCGCTCACATTCTCCATTGCATCTCTAATTCCTTTCTCTTTCTCTTGCCACACACACACACCCACACCCAGAGCCAGTGTGACACTCATGTGCTCATTGCTTGACTTCAGGAGCTGTCCTATCGTGGCCTTTGACACATCATTCTATAGGATACTGAATTTAAGCATTTGGAGGTGGAACAAGACAGCAGCGCTTTACACAATTACATACTAGCGTTCTAGTGTGAGTGCGTGTGTGTGTTTTAGAATGTAGACACTCTCTGTGCATATGTGTGTGTGTGTGTTTTAGAATGTAGACACTCTCAGTGCTGCCAGACTAAAGCACTGAGAGGGAAAACAGCTAACCTGTAATTACCATCATAAAAGAACCCAGTGTGTGTGTGTGTGACCGTGTGTGTCTGTGTGTGCGCGTGGTGTGTGTGTCTAAAGTAGAATAGACCCCTTTTGAAGCAACATCATACTGGAGGCAGACAATCACTCCAATCTTAGTAAATAAAGTTACGTTACCTACTACTTAATTTCAATGACTTTGACTTGCTCTTGTCGAGGCAAACAAACATACTAACAGCGTAGCCTCATTTACAAGCATTTTTAGGTCATATTTAAGGTCTGTTTATGGAGATGATCACTATTTGCAAAACTTTCAGCTGTTGGACTGCTGTGAGCCTTAAGTCTACAGACAGGTGTATTGTTTAAACACATTAACAAAGATTTATGTATGTTTATTATTCAGCCTTGTAACAAAAAGGCAACATTAGCTGGTTAGCCTAATAGCTAATTTCACATTGGCATTTTTAATGCATCACAGCTTAATTTTGTCTTTAAAAATACCTCTCCTCTTCTTTAGTGGGAACCTGAAAAATTATAATTAGGCCCGACTCCCCTTCCTTGAGGCTTTGTGATTGACACCCCCCCCACAATGGCACTGTCAAACGGACCCTTACTGTAACCTCCATG
>JAIFZK010000147.1:217500-230000 GCA_027481765.1 Tenualosa thibaudeaui | reverse complement strand
TAATCCTGGCTGCAGTTTATTGGGCTTCAGCTAACCAATGGGACACTCCAGGAGAGCAGAGAACTGAAACATTTTGGAGCGAAGGGTCTGCTTCTGAGATTAGGGTGTGTGTGTGTGTGAGAGAGAGAGATTAGGGTGTGTATGTGTGTGTGTGTGTGTGAGATTAGGGTGTGTGTGTCTGAGATTAGGGTGTGTGTGTGAGAGATTAGGGTGTGTATGTGTGTGTGTCTGAGATTAGGGTGTGTGTGTGAGAGAGATTAGGGTGTGTGTGTGAGAGAGATTAGGATGTGTGTGTGAGAGAGATTAGGGTGTGTGTGTGAGATTAGGGTGTGTGTGTGTGTGAGATTAGGGTGTGTGTGTGTGTGAGATTAGGGTGTGTGTGTGTGAGAGATTAGGGTGTGTGTGTGTGAGAGATTAGGGTGTGTGTGTGTGAGAGAGAGAGATTTTGGTGTGTTTGTGTGTGTGTGTCTGAGATTAGGGTGTGTGTGTGTGTGTGTGTGTGTGAGATTAGGGTGTGTGTGTGTCTGAGATTAGGGTGTGTGTGTGTGAGATTAGGGTGTGTGTGTGTGTGTGTCTGAGATTAGGGTGTGTGTGTGTGAGAGATTAGGGTGTGTGTGTGAGAGAGATTAGGGTGTGTGTGTGAGAGAGATTAGGGTGTGTGTGTCTGAGATTAGGGGGGGTGTGTGAGATTAGGGTGTGTGTGTGAGATTAGGGTGTGTGTGTGAGAGAGATTAGTGTGTGTGTGTGTGTGTGTGTGTGAGAGAGAGATTTTGGTGTGTTTGTGTGTGTGTGTGTGTGTGTGTGTAAAATTAGGGTGTGTGTGTGTGTGTGAGATTAGGGTGTGTGTGTGTGAGAGAGATTAGGGTGTGTGTGTGTGAGAGAGATTAGGGTGTGTGTGTGTGTGTGTGAGAGAGAGAGATTAGGGTGTGTGTGTGTGTGTGTGATTAGGCTGTGTGTGTGTAAAAATTACACGAAAATTAATTTCCATTGACATTCCATTTCTTTCTTTTGTTCACCTGTGTGATATTTTTTTTCCAATTTATATTCAAGGCTGACAAACTAAGAAATCCAGAGAGAGAGAGAGAGAGGAGAGAGAAGAGAGAGAGAGAGAGAGAGAGAGAGAGAGAGAGAGAGAGAAGAGAGAGAGAGAAGAAGAGCAAGATGGAGGGAGAGAGAAAGAGTGGTCATTGCATATTTTATTTAGCAGAGTAACTTTTGTTCCCTCACAAAATATATCTTACTGAAGTTATCATTCATGCACACACACACACACACACACACACGCTTAGGTGCGCGCACACACACACACACACACACACGCTTAGGCGCTCGCACACACACACGCGTGCACACACCCGCACACGCACAGACCTTATCAGTGAAACAAGGCTTTATAATAATGGGATCAGCATTGATCTGCTGAGAAGAAATGAAAAGAAAAAAGGAAAAAGAGAGGAGAGTGGAGGAGAGAGAATGGGGGGAACGAGGGAAACACACCACAGAGAGGAGTGCAAAGATGGAGGGATACACACCAGGAGGGGTGTAAAACGGCACGCTCAAATGGTTAGATAGTCACACTAGACACACACCAGAGGGCAAACAGTGGGCTGCATGCCAGTACACACACACACACACACACACACACACACACACACACACAAAGAAAACACACTCTTTCAATATTTGTATGAGGTCATGCTACAGATGTGTGTGCTTACATTCTTCAGTATTGTCAGGTGCATCAGTATGCTCTGCTACCAACAGGAAGAGAGAGACAGCAGTGTTCTGTGTGTGTGTGTGTGTGTGTGTGTGCGCTAATTATCTTTGTACTAGTTGCCCTGGGCTGCTTGCTCTTCCATGTTAAACAACACTGTGTGTTTGGCTGAGGTGAAAGGTACATATATAAACACACACACACACACACACACACACACACACACACACACACACACAGGCACCATGTGAGGTGCAAGTCTGTAAGTAAATAAATGACTTTAATGTTTCCTCCTCTCCAGCGTCTCTCTAACTCTCTCCCCTCTCCCAGTACAGAGGATCAGAGTGTGTCTCTAGAAACCTGCCACTATGCCCAGAAGAGTATACACACACACACACACACACACACACACACACACACACACACACACACACGTCACTATGCCCAGAAGATTAACCATCTTTGATCTGCTCTCTCACTTTCAGATCTCTCTCTTTCTCCTCCTCCTCTCCCTCTCTGCCTCCTCCTCTTCTCTCTCTCTTCCTACTCTCTCTCTCCTCTTCCTCCTCCTCTCTCTCTTCCTCCCTTCTTCACTCCCTCTCTCTCTTCCTACTCTCTCTCTCCTCCTCCTCTTCTCTCTCTCTTCGTACTCTCTCTCTTCCTCCCTCTCCTCTCTCTCTTCCTCCTCCCTCCCTCCCTCCTTCTTCCCTCTCTCTTCTCTCTCTAACACTCCTCTCCTCTCTCTATTTCTCCCCTTTTCCTCAGTCTTTTAATGTAAAACTTGATGTGGTGTGTGTGTGGTGTGTTTATGTGTGCAAATGAGTGTGTGTGTGTGTACTTAGAGGATGAGTCAGTCCTGTCTGTTTAACTTCTCAGCAAATTTAAACAATAAGAGCTGAGGGTCTGTTTAGACAAGGTCTGTCTCTAAAACACACACACACACAACTTCCCTCACGCAACACACACAAACACACAGAGACACACATTTCCCTCACACAACACACAGACACACAAACACACACACGCACATATACACTTGCCGGCACATATGGACAATCCCAGAGTCCACTTTTATATCACACACACTCACAGATAAACACTTGTTTTCTGTCTGACTTCCCCACCTTTACATTAACTTGACCTCTATGAGACTGTCATCTCTCTTTCTTTCTTTCTTTCTCTCTCTCCATCTGTGTGTGCGTGTCTGCGTGTGTGAGAGAGAGTTGGTGTAAAACAGGTGTCAGTATATAGTTATTAATTCTGCTAAATGCTTTTGGACACACACACACACACACACACACACACACACACACACACACACACACACACACACACACACACAGAGAGAGAGAGAGAGAGAGAGAGAGAGAGAGAGAGAGAGAGAGAGAGAGAGAGAGAGAGAGAGAAATAAATGGACAGGAACTTCAAACAGTAGTCAGGCATTTCAATCCAGCCAAGTGCAATAATTCCAAGTGTTATAAACAGTTGTAAACATGACCATTGTTCATGTTTGAGTGTTTATAGCTGAGTTATAAATCTCTCATATAAACCACAGCCGTCTAGATGAGGATACCATCAGGGACACACACACACACACACAGACAAACACACAGACACACACACACACACACACACAATGCCAGTGGGGAACCAGGGGAAGAGTGGCAGTTGGTCTTGCCTGCCCTGAACTTAGCATCAACCTGCTGAAAGAGAAGAAGCAGAAGGAGAGTCTGGAAGTTTGTAGTTTTGAGTCTGAGTATTTCAGCACTTCCTGCTTGCTAAGAAAAGTCGGATAGAAAAGTGGTTGTAAATACATTAAGTTTAAAGTAGCATTTGACATTCTAAAGGGCTAAACTGTCAAAAACATGACCCCACCACCACCAAAACATTATCAGACTGAGGCAGATCCTTACTCACAGTTAGCCTAACGCTAAAGCACTAGTGCCCAAGACATTAGAATCAGACTGAGTCAGATCCTTACTTACAGTTAGCCTCATGCTAAAGCACTAATGCCCAACACATTAGAATCAGACTGAATCAGATCCTTACTTACAGTTAGCCTCATGCTAAAGCGCTAGTGTCCAACACATTATCAGACTAAATCGGATCCTTACTCGGATAATCTGAGCTGTGCACATTTAATTCTAGCCGTGGCTCTAGTTTAGAGACAGACAATCTGATCTGTGCTTCTAGATTAGATAATGTCATGTCTGTCAAAACAAAACTGTTCAGATCACTCCTGTTGGGATCATTTCCCTTTTAAGAGAATCTCAAGAGATGGAATCAGATGCTCATTCCTTCATTAAGCCTTTGTAAAATACTGAAGTTAGTCCATTTCATTTAGGAGTTCTATCGCCAAACTCTGAAAGTGTAAGGTTATAGCAGATAACCTCGGTTCTCTGAAGGAGAACACAAGACATCACCTACTGGGTTATCGTCTTGGAGATACTAATTCTGCTGAAACCTCTACCACTACGCCTGACATAATCAGGTATCAGGCACGCATTTGTGGTCTCAGCCCTCAGGCTATAAGATGCAGCTGCAGTGCACCATCTTCCTCTTTCAGCACTTGAAGCACAAAGTTGAAGTGGTCAGAGGCAGGACAGGTGGCGTCTTGTGTTCTCTGACAGAGAACACAGATTATCTGCCATAACGTTACATTTTCTTTCAGTCGAAGCACTTTGACGGCAACTATTGGGAACACGTATACAGCACAGCCTCTGAACACGGTGCTTATATGTCCCACACAAAAGACTGAGTGAGTGAGTGTCTCCACGCTGATACTAGTCCAAAAAAAGGTCACATTGGGCCAGTCCACATCAGACCAGACATTATACATGGACATGACACATTGGGCACACCTGTGACGCAAGGTATCAGACGCCAAGTGATCCCACTGGGCCCTTCAGCACATGTTAGACACACACAGTGAGCAGGGCATGGCCAGCGGCCAAAGGTGGGGCTTGCACATCGTCCCTCCATCTCAAAGGTGGGTGAGGCGTCTCCGACAGCTCAGGAACAGCACTCACTGCAGCCGAAAGGACGGAGGCAACAGGCATGTTTGTGACGTCCAGGCAACAGGCATGTTTGTGACGTCCAGGCAACAGGCATGTTTGTGACGTCCAGGCAACAGGCATGTTTGTGACGTCCAGGCAACAGGCATGTTTGTGACGTCCAGGCAACAGAAGTGTCCAAAGGTGTTACCGCTGGCTAACTGACAAACGCTGGCTAACTGACCGCTGGCTAACTGACAAACGCTGGCTAACTGACCGCTGGCTAACTGACAAACGTCCTGCACAGAGACTCCCTTTGAGACGGCCCATGACGCAAAGACGCTTCTCGTGGAGTGGTCTGCTGGTGGGTGGGCAGCGCTCAGGGCTCTCTTTGTGCGAGAGAGATCAGATCTCTGTGTCTGGGGGGGGGGGCAGCAAGATCACACCCCGCCCAGCACCGTCTGAATGGGGGCGACAGCAGGGTGAGGCCAGGGTTGTGGCCACAGGGCCAGCAGGGCCAGCAGGGCCGAGAGCAGGTGTGACTGAGCTCGTATGAGAGGTCTGTGTGCCAGGCGGGACAGTCGGGCTTACCTGAGGCTGACCTGGAGGTGGATGTGGGCCACTGTGGCCACGTTGTCTGTCCATATGAGGACATGGCATCCAATGAGTCGCAGTGAGAAGTGTTTCAGTGTGAGGTACACTGTCAGCAGCTTTAAGACATTGATGTTCAGACAGGCTTGGGATCCTAGGGTTGGGATCCTAGGGTTGGGACCCTAGGGTCCTAACCCTAACCCTAACCCACAGCCCCCTAACCAATTTGCCGGCGCATATGGCCTGTCAAGTTCCGTCAGGTTTAAGTCAGCTCTTGCGCAAACTTGAAAAACTGCCTGGTCAATACTTTGAAAGACGCAAGGGGACTCAAACTCCTTTTCTTCTTTATTTGGAAGAGAGACAGTGCAGCTAGTAGTGCAGTTTAGAGTAGTTTTAGTTTAGTGAAGTTAGTGGAGTTAGGTTGATAACCATCAAACTAAAAGAGACTTTTTTTTTTTTTGCATTTCCAGTATTTGAAACTAAACACGACATTTATCATTGATACTAATAAATAAATAATTGCATTTACTGCCATTAAAGAAGTAACAAAGAACAATTTCATTGTAATATTAGCATAGCATTAGATGCCTGTATTTCAAACATAGAATTCCACTTAACTGAGCCATTAGTCATTCAAACAAGTATTCAAACAAAGCATAATATAATACAACTGAAAATTCTGTAGTGTAGCTCAAGATAAGTTAAGCAAGACTAGTTAAATATGCACCAGGCACAAACAGCCTACCAAACTTAAATACTGATTCAATTTCTTATGTTTATCCCAAAGTTCACATTTCAAAGTTATTTGACAAAGTCCAGTGTTCCTACCAGTTGTGTCTTCAGTGTCTTGACCATGTTTTTGCTGTTTGTTGATAGTTTTCCTTTCTGTAGAGATTCTCCTCTGTGTTTTCAACCTTTGTTTGTTCCCATGCAGGTGCACAGGTAATATGGCCGCTTCAGGAAGTTCTTTACCACTACATGCACTGACCTTCCTTCTGTCTGCCCCCTGCAGGAAGTTCCTTACTACTACATGCACTGACCTTCCTTCTGTCTGCCCCCTGCAGGAAGTTCCTTACTACTACATGCACTGACCTTCCTTCTGTCTGCCCCCTGCAGGAAGTTCCTTACTACTACATGCACTGACCTTCCTTCTGTCTGCCCCCTGCAGGAAGTTCCTTACTACTACATGCACTGACCTTCCTTCTGTCTGCCCCCTGCAGGTTCGGAGGTTTGGAGCTGAGACTTAAGTGAATGCTGTGAGCTTGTGAATGATTTCTGACTGAAATGTACAGTTTCAGTGGTTTTCAGCGCAGTCTTTTTGATGCAACACCTCCCACTTGACCTCCTGGTTCTTGAACCCAGTCGTGCATGCACAATAGATTAGGCCCCACCAACTGACTCCACTTCCTCTAGAACCAATTAACTTCAGTTTGGACGGCTCCTAATCTTTTGTAGCCTCAAACTCAAAGCTTCCCAGATCTCCTCTGGGCCCAGTTCTTCCAAACAGAAGGGAATTTGGGCTGCTGTAGTCTACACAATCCTCCTGACTCTGGGTACTGGCATCTGGCAAGGTTATTGGCCATGTAGAGGAAGGTTTGGAACTCACTCCATGTAAAAAATCCATCTTCTCCCAGGTTGTGCAGAGCACGTTTCACTGTACGAACTGTAGCCTCTGTGGCGCCATTCCTGTGAGGGGAGTCAGCAGGGTGAAATTTCCAATTCCATTCCGTTCCCTGCTTGGAGGCTTCATGACTTTTCCAGTTGGTCCAGAAAGAAGTACAGTTCTCTGAGGGCAGGACAGTTCTCTGCATATTTAACTCTCTGGCTCCCACAGAGTTCTTTCCAGGGTCTGATCACAGTTTTTTCAGATGCCCCCTCAGTGCTGTGAATCTCTTGTAGGCCAGCAGGAAACCTTCGGATGACTGGTCACTGACAACATCCGTGTGCAGAGCTTGAGATGCCATACAGCAGAAGACGATTCCCCAAACCAAATAGATCCACTGTTGTGTATTCAAATGGTCTGGCGGGTGTTATTCGCTCAGGCGGAAGGTCACTCATGATTTGTTGGCATTTCTTGGCTCTGGCCTTTCTGCATGTCAACAACCTTCACACTCACTGACGCTAAGTACAGCTCTTTTGGCTCTAGACTTTCTTTCTTCTGCTGCAGAAGATCCCACCCACTTTGGCCTACTTGAAGCTGTAGCTGAGCTCCTTGTTAGTACCATCCTTGTTAGTGGCAGTGGTCTTCAGGGGTGGATAGTGGATCTACTTCCCTGTGGACTGCTTGTTAGTAGTAGTGGTCTTCGGAGGTGGATATTGGATCTACTTCCCTGTGGACTGCTTGTTAGTAGTAGTGGTCTCCGGGGGTGGATATTGGATCTACTTCCCTTTGGACTGCTTGGGATCCTGTCCACAGGCCCCTGACTGGTTTGCCGGTGCATATGGCCCCCAGCCCATTAGCGACGTGTCCATCATCACAACCAGTCTGCTCAGGACTGGGCCCATGGGGCCACCTCTGGTGAGCCTTTCAGGATCTCTCCACTAAGCTAGAGCCCACAAATGAGACCAGAGAGAGGCTAGGTGTGCTACATTGCGTAGTCAAGAGGCTAGCTAGCTGTGCTACGCTGCATAGCCGAGAGGCTAGGTGTGCTACAATGCATAGCTGAGAGGCTAGGTGTGCTATGCTGAATAGCCGATAGGCTAGGTGTGCTAGTTAGCTAGCCTGTAGCTCCCTAACTAGCTGGTAGCTGGCTGCTACCTGCCACGCGTCAGGTAGCTTACTGCATGGGCAATGTTGTATTTGCTTATGTGTGCTTATGTTTTGTTCATCTGCCCTGCCCCTTCCTTCCTCCTTGCTCCACACCTGTGTCTCGTAATTCTGTTTCCCCTAATGAGTATCAGCTGTCTCCTGTTTGCCCCAGTGTCTCTACTCCCTATATTAACTCCTGTTTGTTCCTTGTTCTTTGTCTGATTGTCTGACTGTTTAACCTGAATGTAAGTTTTGGGCTCTGATCTACTGCTTGTCGTTGATCTCTGTTTTTTGTATTACCTTGATTCCTATTCCGTGTTTTTACCTTGTCTGAGCCTTCTGAGTTTTTTGCCTTTTTGACTCCTTGTATATTTTTGAGCTTGGACTGCTTAATTATTGAATTGGATACTTGTTTTCGTTGGGACTCCTGTCTACCGGTTTTGGATTACTGTTTTTGATCTTCTGAGCTTTTTCTCTTTTGTGTTACTTTTGACCATTGTAAATAAGCTCACCCTAATCTGCATTTGGGTCTCAGTCTGAATTTCACGTACATTACAGTACAATCAGACCAAGATATGGACCCAGCGGATTTTGGGCATTTTTCGGTAGTCATCCAGCAGCATGGAGCTCTGCTCGGCCGCCAACAAACTCAGATCCAGGAACTAGCGACTAGCTTCAGGGATGTTATGGCCCAGAACCAGCCATCCCAACCATCTCAGTTTTCTCCCGTGCAGTCGGAGCCCTCAGCACCTGCCCCAGTGGTCTCCGCGACCCCGACCTTTGACGAACCTAGGCTTCCCCCGCCTGAACGATACGCTGGGGAGCCGGGCACTTGCCGCTCTTTTTTGTCACAGTGCACCTTGGTCTTCAGTCTCCAACCTGGGTCATTTCCCACTGACCGAGCTAAAGTCGCCTACGTGATCACCCAACTGTCGGGGCGCGCTAGAGAGTGGGGAACGGCAGTTTGGGACAATGAGTCTCCAGTCTGCGACAACTTCTGGGAATTCGCTGCCGAGATGAAGCGAGTGATCGACCGCTCCAAGCATGGGCATGAAGCGGCCCGCGAACTTCTCCACCTGCGCCAGGGCTCTCGCTCAGTCTCGGATTTCGCTATTGATTTCCAGACCCTGGCGGTCTCATCGGGGTGGGGAAAGGAAGCTCTGTTCAACACCTTCTTAAATGGTCTTTCAGAAGACTTGAAGGACGATCTGGTTTCCCATGATCTGCCTAATTCCTGTGAGGAATTAATCAATCTGGCCATCCGGATCGACACTAGGCTTCAGCAGCATTGACGTTTCAGAACATCCGGGGCTGCCGGAAGAGAACCCGCCCATTCTGCTGCTTCCTCGCCTCCTCCATCTGCTACCGTATCAGCACCTGAGCCGATGCAAGTGGGCTGGACTCGTCTGACTCCTGAAGAGAGGCAATGGAGACTTCACTCACGTTTATGCCTATACTGTGGCCAACCGGGACACTATATCACGACGTGCCCGTTAAAAGCCAGCGCTCACCCGTAAGAGGGGTACGGGTGAGCGTGACCCCGACCTTCCCCTCATCCGCTCAGCAAACCCTCCTCCCTGCCGTCCTTGTGTGGGAGGACCAACAGCGAAAGACTGGCCACCATCCGTCACATAACTGTACCGGTGAGTCTCAGCCTTTTCAATTCCCATCATGAACTCATCAGATTTTATGTTATTAATTCTCCCGACACCCCAGTAGTTCTTGGACACCCCTGGTTAGTTAAACGCAATCCAAACATTGATTGGGTGGAGAAACGTATAGTGGGGTGGTCTCCGTCCTGCCAGTCTTCATGTCTTACCCAAAACCGGATTCCCGTTAGGACTGTTCCCATTCACACGGAGGAGTTCCCTGACCTACCGGGAGTACCCCCTATATATATGGACCTCAAACCCGTCTTTAGTAAATCCCGTGCCTCATCCTTGCCTCCCCACCGATCCTATGATTGTGCCATCAACCTCCTCCCCGGTGCCTCACCTCCCAAGGGGCACCTATATTTCCTGTCCCGCGCCGAGACGGAGGCAATGGATCAGTACATTAAACACTCTCTCGAAGCGGGCATTATTCGCCCTTCCTCTTCCCCAGCCGGAGCGGGCTTCTTCTTTGTCTCTAAGAAGGATGGCTCACTCCGGCCTTGCATTGATTATCGGGGTCTCAATAATGTTACGGTGAAGAATCGCTACCGTCTCCCCCTCATGTCTTCAGCCTTTGAACTGCTGCAAGGTGCCAAAGTATTCACCAAACTGGATCTACGGAACGCTTACCATCTGGTCCGCATACGTGAGGGGGACGAGTGAAAGACGGCTTTTAACACCGTTTCGGGACACTACGAATACTTAGTTATGCCATTTGGACTTACTAACGCCCCTGCTGTTTTCCAGACTTTTGTTAATGACATACTTAGAGATATGCTAAATCGTTTTGTCTTTGTCTTCCTTGATGATATTTAAATTTTCTCCAAATCCCTCCCTCAACACATCTCCCATGTTTGCACCGTCCTGCAACGTCTACTCGACAACCAACTATATGTGAAGGCGGAGAAGTGCGAGTTTCATCAAGAGACAGTCTCCTTCCTCGGCCATGTCATCTCCCCGGGGTCTATCCTTATGGATCAGGAAAAGGTCAGAGCTGTCCTGGAGTGGCCTACCCCCATCAATCGCCGAGGCTTACAAAGCTTCCTAGGCTTCGCCAATTTCTACCGGCGCTTCGTGCGTAACTTTAGCACCGTGGTTGCCCCCCTTACCGCCCTGACCTCTTCTAAAACCAAGTTCGTTTGGTCATCAGCCGCAGAGAGTGCGTTTCGGGAGCTGAAGAGACGGTTCACCTCAGCCCCAATCCTGACCCAACCGGACCCAGATCGACAGTTCATCGTGGAGGTCGACGCTTCTGAGGTGGGTGTTGGAGCGGTACTTTCTCAACGTTCCGCCCTTGACGATCGTATCCACCCCTGTGCCTTTTTCTCCCACCGACTCTCTCCAGCGGAACAAAATTACGATGTGGGAGACAGGGAGCTGCTGGCAGTTAAACTGGCCCTGGAGGAATGGAGACACTGGCTGGAGGGGGCCCCGGTACCGTTTATAGTCTGGACGGATCACAAGAATTTACAATACATCAGCCAAGCCAAGAGACTGAACCCCAGACAAGCACGTTGGTCGCTGTTTTTCTCCCGATTTAACTTTAACACCCTGTCCTACCGTCCCGGCCATAAAAATACCAAACCCGATGCCCTATCCCGACAGTTTACGACCAGTAAAACCACTCCAGACCCTGAACTTATTCTCCCACCTCACCGCATTGTAGGGGCGGCCCGCCTCGATATTGAAGCCACGGTTGTTGCAGCCCAAGCAGATGAGGCTGGACCTAGTCAGTGCCCCACTAACCGTCTCTTTCTGTACGTCCGCAGGTCCTGCAATGGGGTCACTCTTCCCAGCTCTCCTGTCACCCCGGATCCAGGAGGACTCATGCTTTCATTGAGGTGGCCTTCACTGAGGGAAGACATCGAGCGCTTCGTCCAGTCCTGCCCGACGTGTGCCCAGAACAAGACCTCCACTCAACCCCCTGCCGGTTTACTACAACCTCTTCCTGTGCCCCGAAGACCCTGGTCCCACATCTCCCTGGATTTCGTAACTGCCGGTAACAACACCATTCTCACTATAGTCGACCGATTCTCTAAGTCTGTCCACTTCGTTCCCCTGCCTGGCCTTCCATCTGCCAAGGAGACGGCTAGTCTTATGATACAACACGTTTTCAGAATCCACGGACTACCGGTAGAGGTGGTTTCGGATAGAGGCCCCCAATTCACATCAGCATTTTGGAAAGCTTTCTGAAAATTACTGGGAGCCTCTGTCTGTCTGTCTTCTGGTTTCCACCCACAGAGCAACGGCCAGACGGAGAGGGCGAACCAGCTCCTGGAGACTATCCTGCGCTGTATGGTGTCCCAAAATCCGACCTCCTGGAGCCAACAGCTTCCATGGGTGGAGTATGCCATTAACTCTCACGTCTCTTCTGCCACAGGCCGGTCCCCCTTCGAGTGTTCAGTGGGCTACCAACCACCGCTGTTTTCAGATCAGGAGGAGGAGGAGGTCGGAGTGCCGTCAGCCGAGGCCTTCATCCGACGTTGTCGGCAGACCTGGAGACACACCCGCGCCACTCTTCTCCGTTCGTCAGCAAGGATGAAGGTCCAAGCTGACAAGCATCGCTCCCGAGCCCCGCAGTACCGTCAGGGTCAACGTGTGTGGCTTTCCACTAAAGATCTACCCCTAAAGACGGAGTCCCGTAAGCTTTCCCCTTGTTTCATTGGCCCATTTCCCATCTCAAAAGTCATTAGCCCCACCGCAGTCCAGCTCAAGCTTCCCTTGCCCCTACGCCGCATCCACCCCACCTTCCATGTCTCCAGAATTAAACCGTTTGTTGCATCCTTGCATCCTTCCCCTGC
>JAIFZK010000147.1:207500-212500 GCA_027481765.1 Tenualosa thibaudeaui | reverse complement strand
GGACTTATGCTTCCCTCAAATGGTGCCCCACCCCCCCCCATCTCTCTCTCTCTCTCTCTCTCTCTCTCTCTCTGTGTGTGTGTGTGTGTGTGTGGGGGTGGGTGGGTGTGGGATTGCTCTTTGATGTACCACATATGAGGCTATCAGAAATCAGAGCAGTAAAGGTTAACTGAAGCCAAGGCTCCACATTGGTTAAATTCACACACACACACACACACACACACAGACACACACACACACACACACACACACAGGGTTGTAATGCACCCCTCTCCCACCTCTCTCCGGCCATACAAAATGTGACCATTGAAAATTTCATTCCACAGAAACGTATTTCAAAACTATTCATGGCTCAGTGCATGTTAGTTTCCCTTGATTGCTTTGATGCAGCCATATTCAGAATCCACATTTTCAAACTTCAAACTGAAGTTCCCACAAAGGCCTGAACAGAAGCACTCAGCCTAAAATAACTCATGTTGTTTGTAAAAGGCTCTAATGGGGACAAAACATTTAAAGCAAAAGCACATCTTTCATTCAACAACACAGTCATTGGTCAGATCAGTGAGTACTCTCAGTCAGTCATTAGTCAGATCAGTGAGTACTCTCAGTCAGTCATTGGTCAGATCAGTGAGTACTCTCAGTCAGTCATTGGTCAGATCAGTGAGTACTCTCAGTCAGTCATTGGTCAGATCAGTGAGTACTCTCAGTCAGTCATTGGTCAGATCAGTGAGTACTCTCAGTCAGTCATTGGTCAGATCAGTGAGTACTCTCAGTCAGTCATTGGTCAGATCAGTGAGTACTCTCAGTCAGTCATTGGTCAGATCAGTGAATACTCTCAGTCAGTCATTGGTCAAATCAGTGAGTACTCTCAGTCAGTCATTGGTCAGATCAGTGAGTACTCTCAGTCAGTCATTGGTCAGATCAGTGAGTACTCTCAGTCAGTCATTGGTCAGATCAGTGAGTACTCTCAGTCAGTCATAAAACAAAGGAGGACAAATCACAAAACTTTGTGTTCAAAATCAGCAGATTCTGCCTTAGGTGTTACTATGCTAGTGTCATTTACCTAATTATTGAATGTGTGAAAAAGAACCAGAGTGTTACAACATGAATGTTATTCTTTCCTCCTACACTTACAGTAAGCTGACTGTCATTGCCATGCAAGACCCATAATACTCTAAGCATCTAATAATACTCTAATACTCTAAGCTCTAGGCAAATATACTGTACAATACACTGCACTTCATATGCTAAAGTAACCTTCCAATTTTCATTGACCTTCCTTTTTCATCAAAACATGGATACTTTGACAATAAAGGTGGTTTCTTACATGCATGAAGAATGATTGAAGAATTATAGAGGATGAGATTTACACAGACTAGTTTACTCATGTCTGCAGAGAATGTCTTTACACACAGACATTAGTTTACTCATGTCTGCAGAGAATGTCTTTACACAGAGACATTAGTTTACTCATGTCTGCAGAGAATGTCTTTACACAGAGACATTAGTTTACTGTCTGCAGAGAATGTCTTTACACAGAGACATTAGTTTACTCATGTCTGCAGAGAATGTCTTTACACAGAGACATTAGTTTACTCATGTCTGCAGAGAATGTCTTTACACAGAGACATTAGTTTACTCATGTCTGCAGAGAATGTCTTTACACAGAGACATTAGTTTACTCATGTCTGCAGAGAATGTCTTTACACAGAGACATTAGTTTACTGTCTGCAGAGAATGTCTTTACACAGAGACATTAGTTTACTCATGTCTGCAGAGAATGTCTTTACACAGAGACATTAGTTTACTCATGTCTGCAGAGAATATCTTTACACAGAGACATTAGTTTACTCATGTCTGCAGAGAATGTCTTTACACAGACTAGTTTACTCATGTCTGCAGAGAATGTCTTTACAGAGAGACATTAGTTTACTCATGTCTGCAGAGAATGTCTTTACACACAGACATTAGTTTACTCATGTCTGCAGAGAATGTCTTTACACAGAGACATTAGTTTACTCATGTCTGCAGAGAATGTCTTTACACAGAGACATTAGTTTACTGTCTGCAGAGAATGTCTTTACACAGAGACATTAGTTTACTCATGTCTGCAGAGAATGTCTTTACACAGAGACATTAGTTTACTCATGTCTGCAGAGAATGTCTTTACACAGAGACATTAGTTTACTCATGTCTGCAGAGAATGTCTTTACACAGAGACATTAGTTTACTCATGTCTGCAGAGAATGTCTTTACACAGAGACATTAGTTTACTGTCTGCAGAGAATGTCTTTACACAGAGACATTAGTTTACTCATGTCTGCAGAGAATGTCTTTACACAGAGACATTAGTTTACTCATGTCTGCAGAGAATGTCTTTACACAGAGACATTAGTTTACTCATGTCTGCAGAGAATGTCTTTACACAGACTAGTTTACTCATGTCTGCAGAGAATGTCTTTACAGAGAGACATTAGTTTACTCATGTCTGCAGAGAATGTCTTTACAGAGAGACATTAGTTTACTCATGTCTGCAGAGAATGTCTTTACACAGAGACATTAGTTTACTCATGTCTGCAGAGAATGTCTTTACACAGAGACATTAGTTTACTCATGTCTGCAGAGAATGTCTTTACACAGAGACATTAGTTTACTCATGTCTGCAGAGAATATCTTTACACAGAGACATTAGTTTACTCATGTCTGCAGAGAATGTCTTTACACAGACTAGTTTACTCATGTCTGCAGAGAATGTCTTTACAGAGAGACATTAGTTTACTCATGTCTGCAGAGAATGTCTTTACACAGAGACATTAGTTTACTCATGTCTGCAGAGAATGTCTTTACACAGAGACATTAGTTTACTCATGTCTGCAGAGAATGTCTTTACACAGAGACATTAGTTTACTCATGTCTGCAGAGAATGTCTTTACACAGACTAGTTTACTCATGTCTGCAGACAATGTCTTTACAGAGAGACATTAGTTTACTGTCTGCAGAGAATGTCTTTACACAGAGACATTAGTTTACTGTCTGCAGAGAATGTCTTTACACAGAGACATTAGTTTACTGTCTGCAGAGAATGTCTTTACACAGAGACATTAGTTTACTCATGTCTGCAGAGAATATCTTTACACAGAGACATTAGTTTACTCATGTCTGCAGAGAATGTCTTTACACAGAGACATTAGTTTACTCATGTCTGCAGAGAATGTCTTTACACAGAGACATTAGTTTACTGTCTGCAGAGAATGTCTTTACACAGAGACATTAGTTTACTGTCTGCAGAGAATGTCATCTCAGTTGTGAATAGATTCTTTCCATTTGTTCAAGCTAGCGTTCAATGGTGTTTCAATGGGGACTTAGTTTACTGATGAGCAGTGTTAAATGTCTTTCTATGAGAGCAGTGTTAAATGTCTTTCTATGAGAATGTCTTTACACAGAGACATTAGTTTACTGTCTGCAGAGAATGTCATCTCAGTTGTGAATAGATTCTTTCCATTTGTTCAAGCTAGCGTTCAATGGTGTTTCAATGGGGACTTTCTATGAGAGCAGTGTTAAATGTCTTTCTATGAGAGCAGTGTTAAATGTCTTTCTATGAGAGCAGTGTTAAATGTCTTGAAAAACGATGTGAAAAATGTGTGTAACCAATGGCAACAGGTAAACACAATTGGATATGCTGGTTCTGCTGTGCTATGAAAGTGAGGATGAAGATCAAGTGGATTCCAGATTCATAAGTAATCAAGAACAGATCTCAATGGAGTTTCAGTGGAATCAAACAGCTTTGAATCCCTCTGAGTTTCACAGGCCTGCAACAGGCAGTATTACAGTATGACCCTATCTGGTCCGCGGTTCAACACACACACACACACACACACACACACACACACACACACACACACACACACACACACACACACACACACACACAGACTGACTGCAGCCAATTTGTTCAGCTCTCAAAACACTGTGGCCTCTTTTCAGCCAACTGTGTGTGTGTGTGTGATTGTGTGTGTGTGGGTCTGTGTGTGTGTGTGTATGTGTGACTGTGTGTGTGTGTGTGGGGGGTCTGTGTGTGTCGGTCTGTGTGTGTGTATGTGTGTGTGTGTGTGTGGGGGGGGGGGGGTCTGAGTGTTTATTTCCCTTTCCTTGTTCAGTATCACAATCTCTCTCCCACTCTTTCTCTCTGTATGTATGTGTGTGTGTGTGTATGTATGTGTGTGATTGTGTGTGTGTGTGTGTGTGTGTGTGTGTATGTGTGTGTGTGCGCGAGCATGTGTGTGTGACTGTGTGTCTGTGTGTGTGTCTTGTTTGTATGTTTAGTATCAAATTACTAGTGTGTTGTTAGCATGTTACATGAGTGTATGCATATGAATGTGTGTGTGTGTGTGTGTGTGTGTGTGTTTGACATATGTTGAACAGATAGTCTTTCAGTTCAGATTTCTAGAGATCGACACTACGGAGAGTCACTTACACCCCACTCTCTAATCTTTTGTGCTTGTGTGTGTGTGTGTGTGTGTGTGTGTCCATTACAAACCTATCTCTGTCCTTTCACATGATGTGTGTGTGTGTGTGTGTGCGTGTGTGTGTGTGTGTGTGTGTCTGTGTGTGTGTGTGTGTGTGTGTGTGTGTGTGTGTGTGTGTGTGTGAGTGTGTGTGTGTGTGTGTGTGTGTGTGTGTGTGTGTGTGTGTGTGTGTGTGTGTGTGTGTGTGTGTGTGTGTGTGTGTGTGTGTGTGTGTGTGTGTGTGTGTGTGTGTGTGTGTGTGTGTGTGTGTGTGTGTGTGTGTGTGTGTGTGTGTGTGTGTGTGTGTGTGTGTGTGTGTGTGTGTGTGTGTGTGTGTTCTACTTTTCTATCTCTTTCTCTCCCTTGTGCTTTCTGTCTTTATCTCACTCTACTTCAAACAGTCTCTGTATCTCTCGTTCTTTCTCCTTCTCTCTTTCTCTCACACACACTTTCTTTTTCACACTTTCTTACCTCTCTTCTCTCACTCTCACTATC
>JAIFZK010000147.1:182500-185000 GCA_027481765.1 Tenualosa thibaudeaui | reverse complement strand
CATGTTAAATATGCAACCGCCTGACCCTAAACACACACACACACACACACACACACACACACACACACACACACTCATGTGAGGTGTGTGCAGTGCTTATGTGTTTGTTAGCTCAGCAGAGGCCCGTGTGAGATTACTTACCTGTGTGCTACCTAGTCCATCCTCTATACGCAACTCAAACCAGCCTCAGTGTTCAGCTGATGCAACTTAAATCAGCTCTGTCTATTTTAGCCCCTGTTGTTTGAGGTCACTGAGTACTGTCAAGTGGGTGAAGAACAAGAAATAGCAAACACACAGCTAAAGCTAACCAAGTCAATATAGACTAAATAGCAGACAGGAAGCTAAAGCTAAACTAATCAATATAAACTAAATAGCAAAGACACAGCTAAGGCTAACCAAGTCAATATAGACTAAATAGCAGACAGGTTAGCTAAAGCTAACCAAGTCGTCATGGTTACATTATCGACACAAATAAAACTGAATAGCAACCAGCAGCTAAGGCTAACCAAGTCAACACAGACTGAATAGCAACCAGCAACTAAAGCTAACCAGGTCAATATAGACTGAATAGCAAACTGACAGCTAAAGCTAACCAATGGGGCAATATAGAATGAATAGCAAACCAGCAGCTAAAGTTAGCCAATGGCAAGGCAACACAATGCAGATTTGTTTGTATAGCCCATCTCATTCACAAAAGGCAATCCGATTAAAGCATCAGGGTAGGATAACAAAGCTAAGAGCTATTACAATAAGCACAATTAATAAATGATACAAACTAAAAATTTGTATTAAATAAATAAATGAATAAATAAATAATATATATTTATGCTATAAGGGGAAAGCAGCTCCAGAGGTGTATGGCATAGTAGCAGGAAGCTAACACACTGCAGGCTGGTACTAGTAGAGCTTCGTGTTAGGATCAGAGAGTTAAGTTAAGTTATATTGCACAAGCATGTCAGATGTGTATTTTGGACCTATCAGTTCTTTGAATTACTGGCAGCCAGTGCAGAAGAATGGGTGTCACTTCTCTTAGTTTGTGTTAGCACCCTTGCAACTGCATTTTCTATCTATTGCTCATCTGTATATACTTCTGTATATCTGTATATACTTAACACTTAATACATCTGTACAAAACTATCTCTATTGCACATCTGTATATTGCCCTTTCTATTGAATCTATATAGCACATCTGTATATTACCCTCATTATCTCTTCACCTTACATGTATATTGCTCTTCTGCCTATTTATTATTACTACTCTTATCTGTATATAATTGCTCTTTAACTGGACATACTGCATATACTGTATATACAGCATTATCTCCCGACATAAAACCTCTAACCCTGGAAATGTTTTTAAGATGAAAGAACGCAGATTTAGTGACCACTTCCGTATGGCTACTGAAACTTAAGTCACTGTGAATGATGACGCCAAGATGTTTAACTGTCTCTCTTGCCTTAAGTCCCTTGGTGTCTAGAAGTGTAGCAGTCTTGATTCTCTGCTCCTTGTTCCCAAAGATCAGTCAACCACAGTAAGAAAATACTGTGGTCAACAGTGTGAAAAGCTTCACTAAGGTCAAGTGCCAAAACCATGTTTTGTAAACAAGCAAACTCATTGCCTTTATTAGCTGACAAGAGCTCAGGAACCAACTGTGATGAGAGATTTGAAAGCTTCTCAATAGTAGAAAATAGCACACAGGTGTTCTTCCCATGTCTGTTGTTAATGTTAGACAAGTAGAATTGTCTTGATGTGCAGATTTCATGGTTATAATTGTGCAAGGTCTCTTTGTGGCTTTCAAGATCACTGTTAAGTTTCGATTTGTGCCATTTTCTTTTGGTCCTTCCTTCTCTCTCAGCCGTTTAACCACTGGAGTTTGTGTTCATGGTGCCTGTTTAGTTTTACTGAGGCCACATCATCCATTATGTTTGAATCAGAGTTGCTCAGGAAATCATCCACAGAGTGAGCAGCTTATCCTCAGGCCTGCAAGAGTGCCTGCACACACACACACACACACACACACACACACACACACACACACACACTCACTTGCACACTCAAACACACACACACACACACACACACACACTCACAAATGGGTCTCTATGTGAAGCAAGGGGGAGCAGAGTCATGGATGATGCATCATCTGACACAGGAACTATAAGAGAAAGGTCAGGAAGACCTTTACGTGTCTTGCTAAATCATGCCCAAGTGTGTGTGTGTGTGTGTGTGTGAGTGTGTATGTGTGCTCGTATGTGCTTGTGTGTGTGCGTGTGTGAGTGTAGGTATGTGAGTGTGTGTGTGTGCGCGTATGTGTGCATGTTTGTGTGTGCGTGTGCATGTGTGTGTGCGTGTCCATGTGTGTGTATGTGTGTGTGTGTGTGTGTGTTGCATGTTGTTGGTGGACATGGTGAAGAGGATGTGAATGGCTGTAGAAATGAAGCTGATTTACTGATTCTCTAGCAGAGACATGATTAAGCTAAGACACATCCAGGCTAAAGG
>JAIFZK010000147.1:167500-175000 GCA_027481765.1 Tenualosa thibaudeaui | reverse complement strand
CACACACACACTCTTTATACACACACACACACACACTCTATACACACACACACACACACACACACACACACACACTCTTTACACACACACACACACACACACACACACACACACACACACACACACACACACACTCTTTACACACACACACACACACACACACACACACACACACACACACACACACTTTACACACACACACACACACACACACACACACACTCTTTACACACACACACACACACACACACACACACACACACACACACACACACACACAATCGTTAATGATACATTGTCCCAGTCTTGTCCAGCCAGTATGGAGAAAGGTCTTGGTGTGTGTGTGTCTGTGTGTGTGTGTGTGTATGTGTTCTCTCTGTCCTTTAAACACACTCTGCAACATTCCATGTCATGGGAATGTGTGTGATTGCATCACCACTGACAAGTCACCAGGCTGAGAGACAGGAAGTGTTGCCATGACGAGACTTATTTCCTGTGCAGAGTGATGGAATGGTGCTGGGCTAGGATATGAAACGTGACCATGTGGAAACACGCGCACATGCACACACACACACACACACACACACACACACACACGCATATGCATACACATACACACACACACACATACAGTTGGGTCTTGTGTGTTTTCTGTGTGTTTGTTCAGAGGCGTGTTAGAATCTTCAGCAGGTAAAGGATACTTGACCTTTAACCTTCTAAAAACCAAGATGGCAGCAATGGTGAGGATTTGAAGAAGTAATTGACCTTTGGCTGCTAAAGTTAACGGATGGTAAATGAATTACTAATTAAATTGAAAACACATTAAATACTCTGCTGTACACCAACAGTGCTGGTCTTTGATGACGACGTTAAATGAGGCTTCTCCCTCCTGCTTTGGGATCTGAAGATCTCTAAGATCCTCTAACGGATCTGAAGATCTCTAAGATCCTCTAACGTTACCTTTTTGTCAGCCATGTACAGTTTCAAATTTTGCACATAGCCCTCAGTTGCATATTGCCGACCTTTCTGAAGCCTCCTTAAAGAAATGAATTTTTGTTGGCTCCAAAAGAGCCTCTTGCAGTATGGTATCAACCCTAACATCACCACATCAGTATGGTATCAACCCTAACATCACCACATCAGTATGGTATCAACCCTAACAGCTGTTGTAAACATGCAGTCGGCTGCGACGGCGTGTCTGAATTAGCAACAGTAACTAAGGAGGGCGGGGCATAACGGTAACTGAACCAAAGGTGAATTGTTCACTATCCTTTCTATTCCACAAGGGTCAAATGAACATGAACTCTCAGGATGGGTCAAATGAACATGAACTCTCAGGATGGGTCATAGGGATATTATGGCGGATGGGTCAAATGGGATATTATGGCGGATGGGTCAAATGGGATATTATGGCGGATGGGTCAAATGGGATATTATGGCGGATGGGTCAAATGGGATATTATGGCGGATGGGTCAAATGGGATATTATGGCGGATGGGTCATAGGGATATTATGGCGGATGGGTCAAATGGGATATTATGGCGGATGGATCATAGGGATATTATGGCGGATGTGGGGGGCCTGAGCTTTAGGGTTATTTCCTGTCCTGATAAGCTAGTTTGCCCTCCTGCAAATTAGGGCATTCATTTAAGACTCTTTTGATAAAGGAGGAGATCCCTGAGGCAGAGGAGCTGCACCTGAGCTGCACCTGAGCGCAGGAATGTGCACTTTAAAAGAGTGGAGACTCCTCTGTCCTGGACACCCATGCTGGGCCTGACTCCCCTTCCTGAGGCTTTGTGATTGACCACCCCTCACAATGGCGCTGCCAAATGGACCCTTAATGTTACCCCCTGACCCATCTCACTACTTTGAGTTTGTCACTATGCCTGGCCGCTGCTACATTGTCCAGCCATAATTCCTGATAACCACCTATAGGTGCCTGCATGACCCCTGGCAGTTGGGTTAGCCCCTTGAGTCATGGATCTGCTCAAGCTTCTTCCTAGACTAACTAAACATAAGGGAGTTTTTCCTTGCCCCTGTTGCTCTTGGGTGCTCCTTCTGTGAAGCGCCACGAGACAATACCATTGTAAAAGGCGCTGTATAAATAAAACTGAATTGAATTGAATTTGTGTGTATGTGTGTGTGAGAGAGAGAGAGAGAATGTGAGTGTGGGTGTGTGTGTTTGCAGGGATCTGTGTCTTTGTGTGTGAGAGAGAGAGAGAATGTGAGTGTGGGTGTGTGTGTTTCTAGGGATTTGTGTGTGTGTGTGTGTGTGTGTCTCCCCAGTGTTGTGACGTCTGTCGCTGTCTGTCACTTCTCAGCTCAAGGGAGGAAGAGAGGAGGAGTGAGAGGGAGGAGAAGATAAACAGACAGAGAGAGAGGAGGAGTGGAGAGAGGGAGAGAGGAGAGGAGAGGTGGGGGGAGAGAGAGAGAGGGGGAGTGGAGAGAGGGAGAGAGGGGAGGGGAGGAGAGGAGGGGGAGAGAGAGAAAGAGGAGGAGTGGAGAGAGGGAGAGAGGGGAGGAGAGGAGAGGTGGGGGGGTGAAGAAAAGGAAACAGAGTGATTGAGAGGAGGAGAAGCAGAAGAGATGGGGTGATAGAGAGAACATGAAGAGAGAAAAACAGAGCAAGAGAGAAGGAAAGGAAAGAAGGGTGGAATCCCAGGAGACACCAGGAAAGTGTTCCTTCCTTCCTGAGATGATGACACCACTTACCCTGTATGACACACACACACACACACACACACACACACACACACACAATACTTACCCTGTATGAACCACAGACACACACACACACACACACGCACACACACACACACACACACACAAGACTTACCCTGTATGAACTGCAATCTCTCTCTCACACACACACACACACATAAATGCACAGACACTCTCTGTCACTTTCACACACACACACACACACACACACACACACACGTCAGTCTTCAAAGAGCAAATAGAAAAACAGGAAGGGAATCTTTAGAGCAGAGAAACTCTAAATCTGTCATTTGTCATGAGCCCGCCCTCATTGCGTCTTTATTTGGGGTGTGTGTGTGTGTGTGTGTGTGTGTGTGTGTGTGTGTGTGGATTATGTAAAGCATTGAGTGTTGAGGTGGTTTAAATTGCATTCCTTGCAGCAAGAATGTGTGAATATGTAAGCATTGTCTATATGTTTGTACTTCACACACATACACACACACACACACACACAGCTGTTATTTGGTTCTGCTCATCTGGTAGATGTCTTGCAGTAGGTCATAAATCCAGTGGAGCACCTTGGTTGTTATCTGGCTGCAATCTGTGTGTGTGTGTGTGTGTGTGTGTGTGTGTGTGTGTGTGTATTTGGCTCAGGGCCTCCATTGCTGTAGCCATCATTGACATGCTACCGGCATAGGTCACCAGCAACAGGCCTTTGTGTGTGCCAGTCTAATGTGTGTGTGTGTGTGTGTGTGTGTGTGTGTGTTTGTGTGTGCACGTGTGTCCATGCAGTCTTTCAGAGGGTCTGGCAGGGAGAGCTGTTCTGTCTCTCATGCCGAAACACACCCACGCCAGACCAGGGCAGTGGGTGCATGTAAACACACACACACACACACACACACACACACAGTGGGGCAGTAGGGGTGTGTAAACACACACACACACACACCTATACACCCACTTCAAAAGGATGGAGTGATAAATGTTCCATCTCAGTGTGAAAGAAGCCAAGTGGGAGACTATACCCATATGCCCGCATTTTGACTAGTGTGTGTGTGTGTGTGTGTGTGTGTGTGCACACTTCCTCTTCTGATCAGATAGCTGGAAAGTTACTCACCCACATCTGTTTACTGACTTTGATGTAAACATACACACACAACCACACACACACACAGACTGCTGAGAGATGAGAGCAGTTTAACATACACACACACACACACAGCAGCAGTTTAAATCAAAAGGGTAGGGCTGGAGAGATGATGTGGTTTAGTGTGACACACATACAAACACACACACACATATAAATTTGGATTTATTACTGAGGTCTGCAGATTAATTTATTTGCGCTCTATAACATTCAGTGCTAATCAATTCTAAATAGATAAAATAATTTGATTCTTAATAAACAATTAGTTAATAGTTATTAGAGTGTTAGTTCAAGCAATAGTTCAAATATATAGTTATTTAACAGATTAGTAACAAATTATTTACCCGATTAAAGTTATTTACCTGATAAAAATGATGGTTATTATAAAGTGCAACCATTCATTTAGTTACATATTTGACTGTTTGGAGATTTTGTTTGTCTGTTTTTCTAAACAACTTCATCAGCAGACAGGACTCGTGTAGGACACATGTCTTCTCTCGTGCAGTAAGGACTCGTGTAGGACACATGTCTTCTCTCGTGCAGTCAGGACTCATGTAGGACACATGTCTTCTCTTGTGCAGTAAGGACTCGTGTAGGACACGTCTTCTCTCGTGCAGACAGGACTCGTGTAGGACACGTCTTCTCTCGTGCAGACAGGACTCGTGTTTGTGAATGAGATGGTGTGTGATGTGTGTGTTTGTGAATGAGATTGTGTGTGTGTGTGTGTGTGTGTGTGTGTGTGTGTGTGAATGAGATGGTGTGTGTGTGTGTTTGTGAATGAGATGGTGTGTGTGTGTGTGTTTGTGAATGAGATGGTGTGTGATGTGTGTGTTTGTGAATGAGATGGTGTGTGTGTGTGTGTGTGTGAATGAGATGGTGTGTGTGTGAGTGTGAATAAGATTGTGTGTGATGTGTGTGAGTGTGAATGAGATGGTGTGTGTGTGAGTGTGAATGGGATGGTGTGTGTGTGTGTGTGTGTGTGTTTGTGAATGAGATGGTGTGTGTGTGAGTCTGAATGAGATGGTGTTTTTGTGAGTGTGAATGAGATGGTGTGTGTGTGTGTGTGTTTGTGAATGAGATGGTGTGTGTGTGAGTGTGAATGAGATGGTGTGTGTGTTTGTGTTTGTGAATGAGATGGTGTGTGTGTGAGTGTGAATGAGATGGTGTGTGTGTTTGTGTTTGTGAATGAGATGGTGTGTGTGTGAGTGTGAATGAGATGGTGTGTGATGTGTGTGTTTGTGAATGAGATGGTGTGTGTGTTTGTGAATGAGATGGTGTGTGTGTGAGTGTGAATGAGATGGTGTGTGTGTGTGTGTGTGTGAGTGTGAATGAGATGGTGTGTGATGTGTGTGTTTGTGAATGAGATGGTGTGTGTGTGTGTGTGAATGAGATGGTGTGTGTGTGTGTGTGTGTGTGTGTGTGTGTGTGTGTGATGTGTGTGTTTGTGAATGAGATGGTGTGTGTGTGAGTGTGAATGAGATGGTGTGTGTGTGTGTGTGTGTGAGTGTGAATGAGATGGTGTGTGATGTGTGTGTTTGTGAATGAGATGGTGTGTGTGTGTGTGTGTGTGTGTGAATGAGATGGTGTGTGATGTGTGTGTTTGTGAATGAGATGGTGTGTGTGTGTGTGTGAGTGTGAATGAGATGGTGTGTGTGTGTGTGTGTTTGTGAATGAGATGGTGTGTGTGTGAGTGTGAATGAGATGGTGTGTGTGTGTGTGTGTGTGAGTGTGAATGAGATGGTGTGTGATGTGTGTGTTTGTGAATGAGATGGTGTGTGATGTGTGTGTTTGTGAATGAGATGGTGTGTGTGTGTGTGAGTGTGAATGAGATGGTGTGTGTGTGTGTGTGTGTGTTTGTGAATGAGATGGTGTGTGTGTGTGTGTGAGTGTGAATGAGATGGTGTGTGTGTGTGTGTGTTTGTGAATGAGATGGTGTGTGTGTGAGTGTGAATGAGATGGTGTGTGTGTGTGTGTGTGAGTGTGAATGAGATGGTGTGTGATGTGTGTGTTTGTGAATGAGATGGTGTGTGATGTGTGTGTTTGTGAATGAGATGGTGTGTGTGTGTGTGTGTGTGAGTGTGAATGAGATGGTGTGTGATGTGTGTGTTTGTGAATGAGATGGTGTGTGTGTGTGTGTGAGTGTGAATGAGATGGTGTGTGTGTGTGTGTGTTTGTGAATGAGATGGTGTGTGTGTGTGTGTGTTTGGATCTTTAGTTTAGAGTCCGTTCAGCCAATTGCAATCAGATCACCAGTGAGTGCAGTTAAGCTCCTGAGACCTTCTTGATTTCTGTATTTTGTTTGTGTTTGTTTGTTTGTTTGTTTGTTTGTTTGTCTTCTACATCGTGTCTTTTTGAATTGTTGGGGTTTGATCTCTGGTAGGAGGCCATTCCCTGTTACTTTGAGTTTTGAGTTTGCGTGTGTGTTTGTGCTTGTGTGTGTGTGTGTGTGTGTGTGTGTGTGTGTGTGTGTTTGTGCTTGTGTGTGTGTGTGTGTGTGTGTGCGTGTGCGTGTGTGCATGTGTATGTGTGTGTGTGTGTGTGTGTGTGTGTGGGGGGGGGGTTTTCCCAGGAGCTGAGAGTTGAAAGTGGGGAGGTGCTAGTGGCCCCATCCTGTGTGCTACACTCAAGTGTGTTTATTAAATTGGATCTTTTTGGTTGTGTGTGTGTGTGTGTGTGTGTGTGTGTGTGTGTGTGTGTGTGTGTGTGTTTGTGTGTCCTTCACTGACATGTCTCTCTCACTGGTTCGCCTCAGCTCAGACGACACACATTTTGGTTTGTGTGTCTGTGTGTGTGTGTGTATGTGTGTGTGTGTGTGTGTGTGTGTGTGTGTGTGTGTGTGTGTGTGTGTGTGTGAATGTTTATCTTGGTTGTTGTGTGTGTGTGTGTGTGTGTGTGTGTGTGTGTGTCAATGTTTATCGTGTTTGTTAATATTTATGTTCATGATTGAAACCACATCTCTTGCCTCATGAGTAAAAGGTGAGAATCTTCTGGAAGAATAAATCTTCAGCAGAATTCAGTGAGAGAAGCAGAGGAAGAGAAGCAACTCTGACAGAACAGAGCAGAGGGTTAGTTCAGTCTCAGAAAGCTAATACAGACCAGAATCAGCAATACACACACACACACACAAAGACATTCACACATAAACCACAGATATCAAATCTCTATTGGGCCATTAGCTTCTGCCTGTGAGTAGCATGAGTTTGTCTGTGTGTCTGTGTGTATGTGTGTGTGTGTGTGTGTGTGTGTGTGTGTGTGTGTGTGTGTGTGTGTGACAATAAGCAGGCATAACTCCCCAATGATACCAAAGCACTCACCTCATTTCCACTCAGCATCCCAACCCTGTTCTGTGTGTGTGTGTATGTGTGTGTGTGTGTTTGTGACAGAGCAGGGTGTGCTGTTTCATTTGTCCCCAAAGCAGCAGCTCAGGGTAATAAGGCTGAGAAAGACACCCCAGAGGGGGAGAGACAGGATAGAGAGTAGGAGGAGAAGGAGGGAGACAGAAGAGAAGGAGAGAGAGGAGAGGGGGAGAGGGTGAGACAAGAGGGAGAGGAGGAGAGAGCAATATACAGTATATAGTATACAGTATATAGTATACAGTATATAGTATACAGTATACAGTATATAGTATTCAGTATATAGTATACAGTATATAG
>JAIFZK010000147.1:145000-147500 GCA_027481765.1 Tenualosa thibaudeaui | reverse complement strand
AAACTTTCATATAGGGGGCCAAGACCATTTTCTGCACTTTTTCCATAATTTGCTGGTAACCACAGCTATATTAGCATGGTGCTTTGAAATTAGCAGGTAGGAAGATGCACCATGTTTTGCTAGAGAAGTTTCACCTCATATAAGAGAGCTTATATGCTCATGTTTTGCTAGAGAGTTTCACATAGTTATGAGGTTGAGATTATTGGGGAGATTTCATCGAAGCTGTTTAAATGCTCTGCTAAACATCTGATTTCACTTGCTAGCATTCTAGCACATTGATAGTTCCCCAAAGGACTTAATGACTAGTGATAATGCTAGCATGTTAAGTGCTGTGTCCCAATGAGACTTAATGACTAGTGATAATGCTAGCATGTTAAGTGCTGTGTCCCAATGACACTTAATGACTTGTGATAATGCTAGATAATGCAATCCAATGGGATTGAATGACTGGCGCTAATAATATATTATCCAGTGCTAATGCTACTCAGCCACCACTGAGGTAAAATACAGGTGCTACTGTGGGCTATAACACACTGGATCTACACTAGGGATGAGAATCGATGGGATTTTATCAATATCAGTGCCATTATTGATTCTGATTATTGGTCCAATTCTGTATCGATTCTCTTGTCAATTTCTTACTGTTTAGAAGGTATTCTACACAGGTTTTCAGTATCAGCACATATGGCCTACACCACTAAGGTTACCATAGCAGCTCATTAGAATGAGGAAAACCACGTAGAACTGTTATCCATTTGAATTTTGTATTTGAAAGACCCATTGACATTGACAATGGTCTTAGAAACATTGGTCTTAGTCGACATTGATAAGAGGAATTTAATTTAAGAGGAATGTCAGAAGGATACAAGACCAGTGAATTGAAGCATTTGAGCTCTGATTCTACTGGATTCCCACCCCTAAACTGAGCTAAAGTCAGATGCTACAATGGGCTTTTAACACACTGGATCTACACCACTGAGCTAAAGTCAGGTTCTACAGTGGGTTTTAAGCACACACATACACACACAGAGATACACACACACACACACTGACAATAAAATAAATTAGAGCTCATTCTTCCATAGGAAAAACATTTTATTGAAAAACATTTTCAGTTTGTAAGGGGGTGGAGTGGAATGTGTGGGTTTTTTTCACTTTTGTAAGTCAGTCCTTCCTTACTGCTTCCTGATCTCCACCTGGGTGTGAACTCCTGACCTTTTGGTGGCCAGGGCGTGTACTCCACCTGCAGGATCGTGGGGGTTGCCGCCTGGAAACTACAGCAATGGGCTCATGGAGAAGGAGAGGATCAGCTGAGTCATTACAATACTGAATGTGTGTGTGTGTGTGTGTGTATGTGTGTGTGTGTACAACCTGGACATGAGTGTGACAGCCAACAGAACCAGAGGAGAAGAGCTTCACTGTAAATAAATACCCTGGGGTCACACACACAGCTGTCGGTTTGGCAATGTCCACTCCATCTCAACCAACCAATGGGGAGGGCTTTGCTCTTTTTGAACCATATCTCCATGGAAACAAAAGAGGGAGGGGTGAAGATTGTGTGTGTGTGTGTGGGGGGGGTCCATTGAGCGCTAGCTAAAATACATAGCAAAAAATTCAAATTTTGTACAAAACATCTCACTTTAAGAGTTCAATAGTCATAAAAAACAAATATTTTATTGGGTTTGACCTCAGTATTTACACAAGCGCTTTACCGTAAAAACTAGTAACGCTTGTCTTGCCAACATGAATCTTAGTGTTTAGATCTTTTTTTCTCTTTTTTCAGTTATTTCCTATAAAGGTGGATAAGGCTATTAGACCGAGCTGGGCCCCGGAGACGCCATACAAACGTGACATATTTACACTCTCACAACGCAGCAGCGCATACGGTGCAGAATATGCAGTGAACACACAATGCAGACGCGGGGGGACCAGACCAGCAAGGCATTCTACAGTAGCCTGAAGCTGCTTCTCCCACCACGGCTCTAACGTCCACACAAATGCCCCTCCACAACCACAGCGCTAAAGTTAGCCTTGCTACACTACATCCACACAAATGCCCCTTCACAACCACAGTGCTAAAGTTAGCTTTGCTATGCTACAGCTAGTAGAGCAACAGACAGCTAGCAGGGTTATAGCTAGCAGTTAGCAACACTATACCAAGGACTGTAGCACAGTGCTAAGATTAGCGATACTATGCTAAGTGTGGTAGCACTAGACTAGACTTAGCATAGGGAGGCTAGGTTAATGCTAGCAGTGCTATATTGAGGTTAGCTGTGCATGGTGTAGACGTTGCCTGGCTGGGATAAGCACTTCGGATTCAAAGAAACTAATAAGATTGTCATAGTACGTCCACCGTAGGACTACAGACTGAACAGCAAGAGTGTGTGTCTGTGTGTGTCTCTTTTGTGTGTCTGTGTGTGTATGTGATCATGACAGTGTAAACTCTTAAGGGACAAGGGTTTCTCATCACTTGCAACTGTTGTCATTTTCACAGCTTAAT
>JAIFZK010000147.1:125000-130000 GCA_027481765.1 Tenualosa thibaudeaui | reverse complement strand
ACGCGAAGAATGCACACACGCACACACAAATCCTGTTGTTCGAGGAGTTTTTTTTTTTAGAGGTCGGCCCTCGAGACAGGCTCGAGGTTTCAGCAGCGCAACTCCTTATGCTCCTATCTCTCTGTGACACACACACACACACACTAAAAACAAATATCTACATATTTATGGAAGACGTTGCTCCTGGATTAGTTCGCAAACATCTTTTGACAGAGGGCTGCTACTGCTAGAATTTGTTAAATCGATATTAAAAAAATAAACAAGGTGACAAGATTCTATTTTTTTAATATCGCTTTAAAGTCATTTTTATTCTTACCTTTAGTCGATGATTAATACGTTGTGCCCTGACCTGACGCAGGTTAGAGGTAAAAAAAATCGCGTGCGTGATTATTTTCTGCGTGGCATCTCCGCGGGGCGCTTTTCTGCTCTCCGCGTCACAACTGCATTCAACATGTCTCTCCTCATCCGCGACTCCATACCCCCACCCTCTCTTTCGCGGCAGCCCCGTCCCCTTTCTCTCTCTCTTCTCTCCTCTCTTAATACTCATCTCACCGCTCTTCTGCCTTGCTCAGCCAAACGCCCGCAGCCAGACTTTCTAATAACAAATGCGAGTGGCATACCATCTTTCTCTCTGTTCATATCACCCTCTCTCTCTCTCTCTCTCTCTCTCTCTATCCATTCAGAATTGATTTAACGCCTCCGAGCCGTCCCATTGAGGCGCCGCAGCGCAGGAACAGGGCTCTTGTTGTTGAGTTTAAATGGAGATGTCAGCGCTGCTGCGCGAGGCCTGCCAATGGACGCTACAACTGTGGCGCGTGAGGGAGAAGAGAGGGGGGAAATCATAAAAATACATAAAACGGACAAGCTGCACCAGCAGGCCGTTAAGACCGAGCATCACACTCCATCTCACGGCAAGGGTGCTCCCTTACCTCTGTCACCGCCTCAACTACAGACCTCGCGTGCATTCTGTTCCCAGAATGAGCAGCACGCCTATGATGGCCGTTTAACGGAAGGTAAGTGCTGAAGCAGGTGGGACCTGATGCCACTTTTCGCCATTAAGACATTGATTATCAGTAAACGACATGGGCCACCTGTTAGCCCTCGCACCTCCACGAGCCCTCTCCCTTCCTCTCGAGGGCCTGGTTCCCTCCCGTCCCTCTGGCGCGAGCCCGGGGATATGGATGACTAAAGGGGGGGGGGGGGCGCACCTGGACTTAACCCCTTTGAGGCGCAGACCTTCAGGTTGAAGGCCGGTCAACCAAGCCCTGAATTATTAAATGAGCTCGCGTTGCTCCCGGAATTAAACAACCGACAGTGGCGAGCTCCCGCGGGGCCTCATCTCGCAAACACACTCGTGGCCCGCTCCTCAACAGACCATGGCGCTGGGTCGGGACTCACAAGGATGTCGAGGTGCACTGTGAAGACCAGGGCTTTTTGTGTGTGTGTGTGTGTGTGTGTGTGTGTCTTCGTGAAGGGCATGCCACCGCACGACCAATCTCTGTAGGCCTCAAACATGGCCGTCACACACACACACACACACAAAATCCGCTATTTATCTTGTTAGTTACTGAATGTAATGTGCTGAGATATGAGAGACCTATTCTCCGCTTATAGCCAATTAGACTATAATAAGAGTTATCGGGTTCATGACGGCCTACAATGCAACCACGTACCGTTAACGGGCAAATCTGGCTTGCTTCGAATATTTTAACTGGTTATGAAGCATTGAGACGTTTCACCAATTTTAGTTTCACTAAATTTAAAATATGATATATCTTACGACACATTACAGAGTATGGTTAAAGAGTTGGCACAAGGTGGTGTAGCGTAATTCGCATGGCGGTTAAGAAGGGTCTTGAAACTAACTAGAAAATAGCACGACAGTCAGGGGCGAAAACAAATCTTTTTAAAAAGAATAGTAAATATGGTCAAAACCTCTCTCTCTCGAGCACACACACACACCAAACATACGAGAAGCAAGGCCTACTGAGCGATGTCATTTAAATTTCTGTCCTGGACCCATAATTTTACCTAACCTATTGGAGAGCAGACGCATGGGACTGGAGGCTCGGCTCGGCACATATTTGAGAGCCATTTGGGCCTATTGCACATGTGTGAGCCCGTAGACTACGAGAGGGCTCGCGCAAAGAGGGGGAGGGCAGAGAGTGTTTTTGAAAGCTGCCCTTCTCCTGTTTCGTTCCTCGTCCCTTGCGTTAGCGCAAATCTACATGGACAGCTCGCTCGCAGGAATCCAGATCAAACGACCGTTTCTATTGGTAGGCCCGGGCTTCCACAAGACAAATCATGCATTCACTCCGTCGGCGCGTTTTATCGAACCGATCCGTCATCGGGATCATGCGCGAGAGCAAAGCCAACGCAGCACTTTCTTTGCACTGCACGAGCCATTCTTTCCTGTACAGCCTGTTTTCCGCGAGCGACCGAAGAGGGAGAGCGAGTCTAAGAGTGTGTTAGTGTGTGTGTGTGTGTGTAACACATATGTGATTGTTATACAATGAGTGTGCGTATTCAAGACACTTACTTGGTATTTGTTGTGTTCCAGTATATAGAGTCCAAAACAATGGCGCGGGACAGATTCACCTTAAAGGCGATAACCAAAACTCCAAAGTAACACATCCAAAGAGACTCCCCCATGATTCTTCCGCCGGGCGCCTAGCTGGGCTCTGCCTTGCCCCTCTCTCTCTTTTCTCCAAATGGACACCGAAAAGGTCGAAATAAAACACCTCAAAATCGTGGCAATCCAAACTCCGACTCCTAAATCCCGACGGTAGTGGTAACGTGCCACAGCCAAGAAGGGGCCACGGCAGCAACAAAAGCCAGCTCACAAGTCGCGCATCCACGGGCTCACGGCAACACTCCTCGAGTAGTCCCGGTAAGGCCGGGCACACAACTGCACTCTGCGGAAAGTCCCGTTTTGGCTGGTGTGAAAAATCCCGCCGACAGTTACCGAGAGACGTCTGCACACAGATCCAAATTCACCTCTCGAAAGCACGACGAGAGGCGGATGAGGCTGACGCGCACGGTACTTTTTCATTCGGTAAGGAGAGCGCGAGGCTGCGCGGACTCTCTTCCCTCAGCAGCGAGTCGACGGAAGCAGGGGCACAGACATTCCTCACACACGGGCGAGCCCCGTCGCCTTCTCCGCCGCTGTCCGTTTCCCCGCGCGCACACACATGGAGAATAATCCCAGACTATTTCCGTAGAGGAGAACAAAAACTCAGAATGAAGCTCGAGCAGCAGGTAGGACCAGCAATTCCATACGCTCGAGCCCTCCGCAAGAGAAGCAGGAAAAAAAACACACAGGCGATGTATTCCGTTCAAAACCGATGGCCGGTAGAAGCCAACCGAACTCTTCACAACAGAAAAAATATGATCGATGATCAATGGGATCGGACAAAACAATGCAGCTTAAAATGAAAATAGAAACACTGAACTTAAAAACAAAATAACAGAAAAAGAAAAGAATGCGAAAAACAATGTTAAAGTAAAGTTCTCATGGGCGACAGTACCTCCCTGCGCTGTGACTATCGGTCGCTGTAACGGGACAAAATCTGCAGCTCCGTAGCTGAAACAGCTTCACTAAAAAAACGCGCAGAGGCTTCGTCGATGCGCGAGCTGAACTGCAAGTAACCGCGAGCGTCTGCAAGGAGGTAGATTTGTCAGAGCTCATTCTTTGATGGCCCCGCCCATCGGTGCATCTGATTGGATGGCGCGCCTGAAGCCCGTTGAGGCGAAGCTTGTGCTTCGGACAGAAGCGACGTCAAGGCATCTGAAATGCCAACTTTGAGGGCATATACGCCCAGCGATGCGGGGCAGATGGATAACTTTTAATTCCTTTATATTTCCATGGTAACATCTCACCACCTCAATCATTAATTTCAGCTCAGGGTCTCGGCTTTTGTAAGGGAAGGGGGCACTTCTCTAGTTGACTGGCATTATTTGGTTCTTTGGAATGAAGGACAAGGGGCAGTGCGGTAGACCGTAGCCACGACGACCCGCTTGCGTCTGGATCCCGCCGCCATCAACCGTGATCGCTTGAGAGAGGCAACATGTGGGAGGTGGGAGAAGGAGGATGCTGCAGCGATGCTCCTCGAGCCCCGGAAAGGCATTCCACGGACAACAGCGCACCCTGGCGGACATGAAGCCTTTGTCTGAGGGGACGTGCGATCTTGAGATGAGAACATTTCACTTTTTTGTGTAAAAAATCTAACAAGCATCTAACACAGCAAAAGCACGGGAGAGACCTGCCAGCGCATTGTGGTGAAATATGTTCTTGAAATATGTGGACTGAGCCTAGTTCAAAAGGGCTCTAAACTAGTCCGATGGGTTCAGGTAGGGTGTATGTGTGTGTGTGTGTGTTTGTTTCAGCGGCCTTTGTGTGTGTGTGTGTGTATGCGTGCGTGTGTGTGTGTGTGTGCATGTGTGTGTGTTAGCGAGCAAAAGTTTCTAGACAGCTTGTTTATGCAAATGATTTCGTAGGTCAGTCTCACTATTTCAAACTAACAAGAACCAAATGGCCTCACACACACAACACACACAGACGCGGCCTAGCGACAGCAGCTGCTCGAAAAAAATCTATTAGAAAATGGAAGTGAAGGTGTGAAGCCTCGCGCTTTCGGGCGACTGTAATTCAATCAGGTCGCTTGTGCGCACGGCCTGTGCGTATTGCACCGTTTGGAGGCACGGGGAGATAATCAAAGAGACAGATTTCACGTTGAGGAGATAATTGAGGTAGCATAATGAAATTGCCAATACACACAAAAACTCTTACGCGCGCGCGCACACACACACGACGGCTTATCGACTTAGGGTATAGGGGAAATGTACTGATCATTATACTGATCAAGGTCACCAGCTGCTAGATTCTCAAACATCCCATTTCACATTTGCAAATAAAATGAGCATTTTGCTTAAATAGCCGACAATTCTCACGAGAGCATCGGTATTACTGTGAAAGCCGTTTGCGTAGTGCATGGGTAAAA
>JAIFZK010000147.1:115000-120000 GCA_027481765.1 Tenualosa thibaudeaui | reverse complement strand
TCATAACTTGCAGCACTGAAGCCACTCCTATGGATGTCCCTAAACTCAGTTGAACTGTTTTCACTTTCCCCGTTTCCCTGTTTAGACCACCAGCCTTACTCTGCCCAGGGACCCACGTGATCAGCTACTTCCTTATGTTGTTGTATGTTTGAGACACACCGTTTGAGTATGAATGAATTCTAATCTCACAATAAAAAGTCAAATTAAATGTTGCAGTCACTTGCCATCAGCACTTCTTCAATGTTGAAGATTTGTTGACTTGTGGACATATCTGTGTGATCTTAACTGGTCATTACTTTTGTCTTCATGAAATGCAAGAGTGTGCAACATAATACGACTAGGTCTTTTAGATAAATTGCAAGAAAAAAAAATGGTGACATGTCAAAGACTCGTGTTGGCTGCATGGAAATACTTGTAGGTAATGGTAATGCTAAGTACAGGCTAAGGTTACTAGCTAGTGATACTAGCTAGTGATCAGCTACTGATGAACCAGTTCCTTTAAATGTCTGCTTTAACAAGTTGCTCCTAATTCAGACATGGACTAAGGCTAATGCTTTGCTGCCACTCAAGCTTAATAGCTCACAAACAGCACATAGTTACCACAGCAATATGACCCAAATAGGGACTCATTCGTCCAGGAAATGCCAAACATTGTAAACAAGATGGAACACTGAAGACGACCAGGTAAGGCAAATAACGTTTCTTTTACTGTTCTTCATCTACGCTTAACGTATAGCTAGCTAGCAAAAATAGCTAGCTAAATACACAGGTAACTAGCGAATGTTAGCATGCTACTATTAGGCTAACAGAATCCCCACGACACCTCTGCATAGGCAGCTACAGGTCACCGCATAGGTAGCTACAGGTCACCGCATAGGTAGCTTCTTGTCATTCAAGACATTGATGATTGACGAATGAAATTGCATTCCCATGTGCAAATGATATAATGGGTTTGGAGAAGAGTGTCTGCTAAATGCACAACTGCCAATGGAAAGAGAAGAAACACTTCAAGCAGAGGACAAGCAGTCATATTTTCCCCATGGAGCCCCTGGTGTGTGAGTGTGTGTGTGTGTGTGTATTCATACACACTTAAATTCACAGAACCCCTGGTGTGTGTGTATTCATACCAGTTTGGCTTGAGCTTCGGCCATCTTGCGATTGTTCTCTTCTAGAATTTTCTCCAGTTCTGCTCGCTTGGCCTTCTCCTCCTCCTACAGGAAGAGACAGAGGCAGGTCAGCGCATGCAGACACCTTCATCTCTCTTGCTCCCACACACACACACACACACACACTGTTCAGTCATGGCGCAATACAGACTCCCCATCTCTCTCTCTCTCACACACACACACACACTGTTCAGTCATGGCGCAATACAGATTCCCCATCTCTCTCTCACACTCATACTTACTCACACGCACACACACTTACTCTTCAGTCAAGAAGACATTCTAGAGATTTACCCAAATATCTCTCATAATCACCACACACACCTTCCAGTAATTCACCACTACACACTCCTTTCTCAAAAGAAACATGAAGACCACGCCCCCTCCCACCATAAGTTCCAGCCAAGCACACACAATGACATCCATCATTCTATTTTGGGTTGTTTTCCATCATTATTTATTTTGATTATTTTCTGAACAGGCATTCAAAAGGACTCACTCCGTATTTTAGACAGGCAAGTAGATAGGACTCCTATTGGGTCCTCCATGCCCAGTGTTCCCTGGGCAAGAGCAGCTCAAGCTGACAGAGAAAGGTTAGAGTTGGGGCTCACCGCGTGTGTATACCTACGGTTCTCTCTCTCTCCCTCTCTCTCTCTCTCTCTCTCCGCACATCCTGAGGCACCTGTGCATTACCTACCAGGGGCCGCTTACAGACCCCCTCCAGGCAGTGTGTGTGTGTGTGTGTGTGTGTGTTCCACAGCAGAACAGTGAGTACTATGAGTGAGTATATGTCTTCCATCCAAGGCAGGGCGACCCCCACCATGTGTTGGAGCCATTATAGCCAGTGGAGTGTGTATGGCATATGTATATGTCTATGTGTGTGTGTGTGTGTGTGTGTGTACTTCAGCAGAGTCTAGCTGCAGAGGGAGTCGGTGCGCTGGCAGGTCTCAGGTGCTCAATCCTCCAGAGTCCAGCAGCAAGTTTAAACATGGAACACCCAAGTCCAAGTCAGTATGTGTGTGTGCGTGTGTGTGTCAGAGAGAATCTCCAGAGTCCAGCAGCAAGTTTAACCATGGAACACCCAGGTCCAAGTCTGTGTGTGTGTGTGTGTGTGTGTGATATACCTGAAGAAAAGCAAGCGGTAAGTACATAGAGCTGAGAGATCTAGAGAGCTGTGCTGTGCTGTGCTGTGCTGCTCTACTCCTGCAGACTCCTAAGGGCTTGTGTAGAGATGTAAGTCATATTAATCAGTAAACACAAATAACGTCAACACACAAACAAACAAACACACAAACAAACAAACAGCAGCAGGGCCCCTACATGTCTTACCTGAGAGAGGGGGGGACTAGTACACATCCTACTGTGTGTGTGTGTGTGTGTGTGTGTGTGTAGGGAGGCTGGTATGTGGGTGTATTAGGTGTGCGTGGTGACAGGCTTAGGCTCAGGTTCACTCTCTCAGCCCTGCATGTCTGAGTGTGTGTGTGTGTGTGTGTGTGTGTCCATCCTAAAGCTGTGTTGTCTGACAGGAATCCTGCAGGCTGCTGAGGCACTGAAGAGGCACATAGTTCACCCCATTACTGCCATTTCACTGGAGTGTGTGTGTGTGTGTGTGTGTGTGTGTGTGTGTGTGTGTGTGTGTGTGCGTGTGAGACTTAACTGCTGACAGCTTCTCTCTCTCTCTTTTGTCCAATGAGAAATCAGCTTAATTTTATTTCAGCCAATCAAAGCTCATCTAGCTGACAGCATTTCAGCCACCACCTCACATGCCATCTTTCTTCTGCTCATTTATGACCTGTGTGTGTGTGTGTGTGTGTGTGTGTGTGAGCTGAGTAAGTATGGTGAGCTATCTAAGTGGGTGAGCTAGAGTTCTGTGTGTGTGTGAGTGAGAGAGAGAGAAAGAAAAAGAGAGAGAGAGAGACCATTAAGCCATCAACATTTTTACTCCAAGCTAACCAGGGCCAGACCCAGACAATAAAACAGAAGGGAGAAAGAGGGAGGGCGGGAAAGGGAGAGAGAGAGAGGGAGAAGAGAGGGAGAAGAGAGAGAGAAAGAGAGGGAGGGAGGGAGAAGGAGAGAGAGAGAGAGGGAGAAGGAGAGAGGGATGGAGAAAGAGAGGAAGAGAAGGAAGGGAATGAGAGAGGAGAGAGATGGAGAGAGAGATAAGAAATAGCAAAGGAAAGACATTCAGAAGACAGGAGAGAATAGATGGAGAGAAAAGGGGAAGGAGAGAGAGCCCATCAGTCAAGGCTTCAAACCCACTAAGAAAAACACTTAAGGTCAGTCCTCTGGTCAGTGGTGTGTGTGTGTGTGTGTGTGTGTGTGTGTGTGTGTGTGTGTGTGTGTGTGTGTGTGTGTGTGTGTGTGTGTGTGTGTGTGTGCGCGCGCGTGCGTGCGTGTAACAATTTCTCTGTGTGTACTGTCTGCATGAGGCCGTCCTCAACTAAAAACTACGAGTGAATGTAGCACAAATAAATCTAAATGTAAATCATACACTCTTCCTTCCAGGTAAGTGAACTGATTCTGAGGCCTTGTTGTCCTAGTTGACCTCTAGGCACTGGTCAGTGTGAGAGCAACACCATGAGCCTTCCTCACCCTAGCCCGGCTAGAGAAGGGAGGGGTGGGGAGGGGAGGAGAAGAGAGGAGAGGAGAAGGGCGGGGAGGGGAGGAGACCCCTCTGCATATGGGCTCCTCCGTGGGCCGAGTCTAATCCCTACTGGGCTCCTAGGGGTCTAAATGCCTTCACGTGTCTCCATGTGTCTAACCAACAGGACAAGCCTGTGCGCTCAATCCCACCAGGACTGAATCCACATGTCCTCCCTAATCCCTGAGCCCTTAGAGACTGATCGGGCACCAGCCAGCTAACACAGGCAATTTAGAGCTCAGG
The DNA here is from genome assembly GCA_027481765.1 of Tenualosa thibaudeaui. Classification (NCBI taxonomy): domain Eukaryota; kingdom Metazoa; phylum Chordata; class Actinopteri; order Clupeiformes; family Clupeidae; genus Tenualosa; species Tenualosa thibaudeaui. Next base: position 115,950 of record JAIFZK010000147.1, on the reverse strand, counting down.
GATTAGGGACTACATTGTCTGCCTGTGTGTGTGTGTGTGTGTGTGTGTGTAGGGTGCAATAGAGTTGCGTTGAGAAGCATTGCTAGGTGGTGTTGGTATGACGGCGCCCGAACACACTTACGGCTTTCTGCGCTTCACGCTGGCTCTGCTCACACTCGCTGCTCCCGAGAGCGGAGTGTGTGTGTGTGTCCGTATATCCCAGCATCCTCTCTGCTACGGACCACTGGGGGATGTGAGCTCATGCACACCAAGTGGCATTAAAGTCAAAGCTGTCTCACTCTCACACACTCGCGCACACACACACTCTCTCTCACGTACACACACAGACTAGGCACTAGCCCCAGCTACTCGGCCAAACCTCTGGCAAAGACTAGCTGCACGTCTGCCTCAGAATCACACACAGACTGTGTTAACACGTGTGTGTGTGTGTGTGTGTGTGTGTTGCCTATGTGTTTCCACATTTCCATATATGTGATGTTTTACCCACTCAGAGGCTCTCTGCGAGTCTGAGTCCACAGGTGTTTTTGTGCTTGTGTGTGTGTGTGTGTGTGTGTGTGTGTTTTGTCTCTGTACTGGGCATGCTCACTGTCCTCTGAGTGAGTGAGTGAGGGTGTGTGTGTGTGCGTGCGTGCGCGCACGGTTACCTCTCGGGCGCGCTGTGCGGACAGCTCGGCTTGTCGTTGTCTCTGCAGCTCCTGGAGCAGTTGCTGCTCCATCAGGGCTTTGGCCTCCTCTACCCGACGCAGCACCTCCTGCTCGATCTCCTCTCGCCGTTTCTCCAGCTCCTCCTCCACACGCCTCGCCACCAGCTCCTCCACGCGCCTCGCAGTCCGCTCCTCGATCACGCGCTCCTCGATCTCCTGCTGACGGCTACACACACACACAAACACACACAGCAACATTACACATCACACTCTTCATCACACACACACACACACACACACACACAG
>JAIFZK010000147.1:105000-110000 GCA_027481765.1 Tenualosa thibaudeaui | reverse complement strand
GCGAGATTCACGCCGCCGACTCCTTTTAGACTCCCGGGATCTGGAACGTTTCTTGGTTCGCTCGGTGTCTCGGGACCTCGACCTGGAGCGACTGCGTCTTTTGCTGTGTTTGCTGCTTTTCGAGTGTTTGGAACGGGACGAACTGCGGCTTCTGGATCGCCCCATGGCCGCCGGTGAATAGGCTCAACACACCGCTAACCCCAAAATAATTCAAAACAAAAAGTCTGTGAACACGTTTTTAAGGGTTCTTGCACCACATACAACGTTTGATGGTGTCAGAGATTTGAAATTCCCCTCAAAATATGTTTAATTAACCCAAATCCTTGCGACCAAACAGTTGTGCTAGTTAAGTCAAGCCAAGATGGCGGATATAACACTTTTCCCAGAATACACTGCGCTCGGGCTTTTTCGTATTTTTTTTCCGAATGGCAACGAAAGCTCGTATGCCAAGACCAGATGTAAAACGGGTGCATATTCTATATCAAAAACGTTAAAAAATAAATTTATAAAACAAGAGCCTTATTTTGAGAACTGTAGTGTATTTCTTTTTTATTTAGTTCAGTTTAGTTCGCTTTACGTTAGGCTAGGCCTATGCATTTTTAAATTGTGGCCAATATGGATAAATAATCTGGCTCATTTTCTATTTTAAATAAATGCATAAATAAATAAATAAACCAACCAGTGCTTCTGCCTGCCAGGTAGGCAGGCACAGACACATCCCAAGATGGCATCCATAACACATATGCAGAAACTTCTGAGGGGTGGCATCCATAACACATATGCAGAAACTTCTGAGAGGTGGCATCCATAACACATATGCAGAAACCTCTGAGGGGTGGTTAATATGATGGCTACAATAATCTGTCCAGCACATCTCATCTCAACTTCCTTATAGGGAACTGAGTGTGATGCAGGATGCCCAAGCAGTGTCATGGCAGACTGTGTATCAATGAGGCCTATTTGAAAAGATGGGTCCCAAGAGTTTCTGCTTAGTGTGCGCGTGTATTACAGTCGCTGTGGTAGGGCACAGGACCCCAGGGCCCAACCAGAGAAAAGTATGCCTAATGGTTGCGGTGCGCACTGTGGCCATGCTAAATGGGGGAGTAGTACAACTGAGCAGAGCATGGTTGTTGTAGTTATAGGAATCCATATTAATGTGGACATAGTGGATAGTGCAATTGCACACCCAAATGGAAGATGTATTTCAGTAGTTATCTCAGCTCCTAAACCCTGTTCTAAACTGCTCTATAATGATGGTAGCCTACAGGGAACCCCATTTGTCTTATGGTGCTAGGTTTCATTGTGTCTGATGGCTGAGGTTTGTGTATGTGTGTGTGTGTGTATGTGTGTGTGGTGTGTGTATATGTGTATGTGCATATGTGTGTGTGTGTGTGTGTGTGTGTGTGTGTGTGTGTGTGTGTCTGTGCTTGGGGCAGGGTGCTGGAGTGGACAGGAAGCACAGCAGCAGCAGAGTCATCAGCGGTAGCAGCAGCAGAGTCATGAAACCTGCAGTAAAAGTGCTTGAGCAGGTTTGATCTCCACCATGAAACCTGCAGTAAAAGTGCTTGAGCAGGTTTGATCTCCACCATGAAACCTGCAGTAAAAGTGCTTGAGCAGGTTTGATCTCCACCATCTGCTGGGCTCCGGTGCATCTTCATGCTTACATGCCACTCCAGATGCACCCCACCCACGAGCTCTGAGAGCAGGAGACACAGGGTCACTCCACTGATGACTAATTAAGATGTGTGGGACACACACCCATCCACCTCACACTAACACACCCATCCACCTCACACTAACACACCCATACACCTCACACTAACACACCCATCCACCTCACACTAACACACCCATCCACCGCACACTAACACACACATCCCCACCACACTAACACACCCATCCACCTCACACTAACACACCCATACACACCACACTAACACACCCATCCACCTCACACTAACACACCCATCCACCTCACACTAACACACCCATCCACCTCACACTAACACACCCATCCACCTCACACTAACACACCCATCCACCTCACACTAACACACCCATCCACCTCACACTAACACACCCATCCACCTCACACTAACACACCCATCCACCTCACACTAACACACCCATCCACCTCACACTAACACACCCATCCACCTCACACTAACACACCCATCCACCTCACACTAACACACCCATCCACCTCACACTAACACACCCATCCACCTCACACTAACACACCCATCCACCTCACACTAACACACCCATCCACCTCACACTAACACACCCATCCACCTCACACTAACACACCCATCCACCTCACACTAACACACCCATCCACCTCACACTAACACACCCATCCACCTCACACTAACACACCCATCCACCTCACACTAACACACCCATCCACCTCACACTAACACACCCATCCACCTCACACTAACACACCCATCCACCTCACACTAACACACCCATCCACCTCACACTAACACACCCATCCACCTCACACTAACACACCCATCCACCTCACACTAACACACCCATCCACCTCACACTAACACACCCATCCACCTCACACTAACACACCCATCCACCTCACACTAACACACCCATCCACCTCACACTAACACACCCATCCACCTCACACTAACACACCCATCCACCTCACACTAACACACCCATCCACCTCACACTAACACACCCATCCACCTCACACTAACACACCCATCCACCTCACACTAACACACCCATCCACCTCACACTAACACACCCATCCACCTCACACTAACACACCCATCCACCTCACACTAACACACCCATCCACCTCACACTAACACACCCATCCACCTCACACTAACACACCCATCCACCTCACACTAACACACCCATCCACCTCACACTAACACACCCATCCACCTCACACTAACACACCCATCCACCTCACACTAACACACCCATCCACCTCACACTAACACACCCATCCACCTCACACTAACACACCCATCCACCTCACACTAACACACCCATCCACCTCACACTAACACACCCATCCACCTCACACTAACACACCCATCCACCTCACACTAACACACCCATCCACCTCACACTAACACACCCATCCCACTCACAAGCACACACCCATCCACCTCACACTAACACACCCATCCACCTCACACTAACACACCCATCCACCTCACACTAACACACCCATCCACCTCACACTAACACACCCATCCACCTCACACTAACACACCCATCCACCTCACACTAACACACCCATCCACCTCACACTAACACACCCATCCACCTCACACTAACACACCCATCCACCGCACACTAACACCCCCATCCACCTCACACTAACACACCCATCCACCTCACACTAACACACCCATCCACCTCACACTAACACACCCATCCACCTCACACTAACACACCCATCCACCTCACACTAACACACCCATCCACCTCACACTAACACACCCATCCACCTCACACTAACACACCCATCCACCTCACACTAACACACCCATCCACCTCACACTAACACACCCATCCACCTCACACTAACACACCCATCCACCTCACACTAACACACCCATCCACCTCACACTAACACACCCATCCACCTCACACTAACACACCCATCCACCTCACACTAACACACCCATCCACCTCACACTAACACACCCATCCACCTCACACTAACACACCCATCCACCTCACACTAACACACCCATCCACCTCACACTAACACACCCATCCACCTCACACTAACACACCCATCCACCTCACACTAACACACCCATCCACCTCACACTAACACACCCATCCACCTCACACTAACACACCCATCCACCTCACACTAACACACCCATCCACCTCACACTAACACACCCATACACCTCACACTAACACACCCATCCACCTCACACTAACACACCCATCCACCTCACACTAACACACCCATCCACCTCACACTAACACACCCATCCACCTCACACTAACACACCCATCCACCTCACACTAACACACCCATCCACCTCACACTAACACACCCATCCACCTCACACTAACACACCCATCCACCTCACACTAACACACCCATCCACCTCACACTAACACACCCATCCACCTCACACTAACACACCCATCCACCTCACACTAACACACCCATCCACCTCACACTAACACACCCATCCACCTCACACTAACACACCCATCCACCTCACACTAACACACCCATCCACCTCACACTAACACACCCATCCACCTCACACTAACACACCCATACACCTCACACTAACACACCCATACACCTCACACTAACACACCCATCCCCACCACACTCCACTCTGCACGCTTCAGTTGACTTTCTATCACTGGAGACGCACTTTGTTTCAATGTTTCGATTCCATTGTTTTTATGTTATGTTTTTATTCCATAGTTTTTATGTTATGTTTTTATTCCATAGTTTTTATGTTATGTTTTTATTCCATAGTTTTTATGCCGGTTGATGACAGTGCAGTAACTTTGACAGACAAACAGAAATCAGTGATGAAGGCATTTGTTTTGCCCCTCACCCCCTGGAATCACTCACTGCAACCTGATGACCTCACTGCAACCTGATGACCTGATGTTAAACATCAGATTATGATACGTAAACGCTGATATGTAAAAAGTCCATTTAAGATGAATTTACAGAAATATATTTATATAATTTTGATAAGCGTTATTATCAGTTCAACTCCAATTGGATTGCCTTGTCTTGACTTGTTTTCACTTGATAATAAAATTCAAATTGCAGTTTGATAGAGATTACTTGTAAATTATTATAAAAACAACTTATTATTTTCATATTTCTGAAGATGGATTTAGAGGGGATTGCATCTGAACTCTTCATATGTGTGTTTCTGATTAGAACCTCATGTGTGCAACAGCACACGACATACTGGTGGTATCACTGAAGAAAACTCACCTTATCTAGAGTGTTGACAAAT
>JAIFZK010000147.1:90000-95000 GCA_027481765.1 Tenualosa thibaudeaui | reverse complement strand
TGCAGAAGTATAAACTGAGTAGGCTAGCCACTCACTCAGGTGTGGATGTAGGACACGTCATCTACCCTCCTTCTGGAGCAGATAGTATTGCACTCTTATGTGTTTATTTAGAGCACTGCATCAGTTAGGCTTTGATGCCAAACGTTCACCAACCAACCAGCAACATTATGGCTGTTATCAGTAGCCTATCCATCACTATCGTTTGACTACTGGAAAAAAAAAAAGATTCCTTATTGCTCTGCACCTGCACCTGTCTGCACTCGCGCTCAAATGGAAGGAGATACTAAAGAAAACACCAACCAATACAAACAAGCAAAACACACAGTGGGGTAGTTTGCCATGAGAATCCTATAAAACGTTGCTCCAACGTTGCGCTGTGTGACGAGCCATACAAAGGAGAGTGGAAAGGCTGCAGCGTGGGAGACGGACAGCTTTTAAGCACGGCTCCACCAATCAGACCGCACTCTCCCTCAGGGACGCACCTGCACACAATCAAGCCACATCATGGGAGAACACGGATGTCACTGTCAATGTTTGAATTTAGTTATATGCTGTACACACACACACACACACACACACACACACATTGAAACAGCTGACCCCGTGTTGACCTTCCACTAACATCATGCTTGCAGTCATTCCCCCTGGCCGAGGTCAAAGGTCACTGATGGGGTTAACCCACCCCAAAGGGAACACAGTCAATTACACAAATACACAATAATACACTCTCACAGACATAGATGCAAACACACACTTACACACTGACATGTCAACCTTCTGCAAACAACACTATCTTACTCTCAGTGAGACACACACACACACACACACTTAAAAACCCCTCCACACACAGAGCAGGTCGATCTGACCAGGTGCAAGAAATGCCATGAAGAGAGTGTGTTCCTCAGCGCATGCCATGTGCACACACACACACACAAAACACACACACACACACAAACACACACACACACAAAACACACACACACACACAAACACACACACACACACACAAACATGACTGGTTGAGGTGTGAGCCTGAATACAATCAGTCTAAAAATCATCAAGATTGGATATGGCTTTGGGTCAGCCACACACACACACACACAGACACATACACGCACACACACACACACACACACACACACTTGGGCCAACTAAACACATTCACCTCTATGGACAGGGAGAAGGTGGTGATCGAAACTCATAATGGCCAAACTAAATGCAATACACACACTCTTGGAGATACATTCTTACACACACACACACACACACACTTGGAGATGCACTCATACAAACATTGATTTTCTGTCCAGGCCTAAAAGACTGATCAGGTGAACCAGCCATCTATAATAGGACCTTTGCCACTGTCCCACAATGCACATGGGCTCCTGCCAAAACAGAGAGGAAGGGGGAGAGAGAGAGAGGGAGAGAGAGAGAGAGAGAGAGGGAGGGAGGGAGGGAGAGACAGAGGGAGGGAGGGAGGGAGAGAGGGGGGGAGGGGGGGGGTAGGGGAGATAGGGAGAAAGTGGCCACTCCACTGAAACAGCGCTTCTGTCTGTGATGGAAGCACTGAAAGGGGCCAGAGCAGCAGGTCAATCCTCAGTGCTCATCCTGCTGGACCTATCAGCAGCATTTGACACGGTCAACCACCGCATCCTACTGGACAAGCTGACCAACATGGGTATTGATGGCGCAGCGCACTCCTGGTTCAAGTCCTATCTTACTGGACGGTCGTTCAGTGTCTCATGGCTAGGACAGACATTGGCACTTCACCAAGTCACCACAGGAGTACCCCAAGGATCTGTGCTGGGGCCCCTTCTCTTCGCCCTGTACATCACCTCGCTGGGCTCAGTCATCCACTCCCATGGCTTCTCACACCACTGCTATGCTGATGATACCCAGCTCTATCTGTCCTTTCCGCCTGATGACTCCACGTGTCAACACGGATCTCCGACTGTCTGGACACCACCTCCAACTAAATCTCTCAAAAACTGAACTCCTGGTCCTCCCAGCCAAACAAGCCATACATCACGACATCAGTATCAAGATCGACTCCCTGTCTGTTTCTCCCACCAAAGTGGCAAGAAACCTAGGTGTCATGATTGATGACCAACTGACCTTTGCAGATCACATTGCCTCTGTGGCTCGGTCGTGCTGCTTTTCCCTATTCAACATAAGGAAGATCAGGCTATAGCTAATCCAACATGCAACCCAGCTCCTGGTACAGACCCTGGTTATCTCTCGGCTTGACTACTGCAATGTCCTCCTATCAGGCCTACCAGCCTGTGCAGTGAGACCGCTACAGATGATCCAGAATGCAGCTGCACATCTGGTCTTTAACCAGCCAAAAAGAGCACACTTCACACCTCTGTTCATTGAACTTCACTGGTTACCTTTGGCTGCTCGCATTAAATTCAAGGCACTTATGGTGGCCTACAGGGTGATTGATGGCTCTGCTCCCATCTACCTGAATTCTCTCCTGAAGCCCTATGTCACCCGATGACCGCTTCGCTCCTCTAAGGAACATTTTCTAGCACGGCCAACACCTCGTGCAGGTCAATCCAGACTCTTCTCATATCTGGTTCCGCGCTGGTGGAATGAACTCCCAAATGCTACCAGATCAACTGATACCCTCTCCACCTTCAAGAAACTCGTGAAGACCCAGCTCTTCCAAGAATATCTCCTGGCGTAAACTTTACACTTAACTTTACACTTAACAATTTAACTTTAACTTAACAATTTAATTTCTCTGCACTATTGCACTTTCAACTTAAAATGGTGCAGTTTCTATGTTAGCAATATGCACCCCCTGTTAGTTCTTTCATTGTGTCGTAGCTTGAATGTTATCCTCTTTTGTAAGTCGCTTTGGATAAAAGAGTCTGCTAAATGCATACATGTACATGTAATATAGAAAGAGAGAGGGAGGGAAGGAGGAGAGAGAGAGAGGGAGAGAGAGAGAGAGAAAGAGAGAGAGAGGGAGAGAGAGAGAGAGTGAGAGAGAGAGAGAGAGAGAGAGTGAGAGAGAGAGAGAGTGAGAGAGAGAGGGAAGGGGAGAGAATACGGAGAGAGAGACTTGCTCAGTATTTGTGACCAAATAAAATAATTAGAATGCTTGTGTGTGTGTGTATGAGAGAGAGATCTAAAGGATCTGCACACACACACACCAATCTACAGGAAAGGATCTGCACACACACACACACACCAATCTACAGGAAAGGATCTGCACACACACACACACACACCAATCTACAGGAAAGGATCTGCACACACACACACACACACTAATCTACAGGAAAGGATCTGCACACACACACACACACACACACACACCAATCTACAGGAAAGGATCTGCACACACACACACACCAATCTACAGGAAAGGATCTGCGCACACACACACACACACACCAATCTACAGGAAAGGATCTGCGCACATTAGACTTGCAGTGTGTTGTATTGAATGATGAAAACAATAATGCCCAGTTGAAGTGCATTGATTCTCCATGCTGCCCGCTGAAAGGGTTAATCAAACAGACTTCTACAACTTTCTTTCTCAGAAATGGACAAACAGTCAGTCTGAATCAGAATGATGTAATTAGTAATTATTAATCCAAGCACAGACACCCTGTCTCTGTGTGTGTGTGTGTGTGTGTGTGTGTGTGTGTGTGTGTGTGTGTGTGTGTGTGACACACATTGTGTGTGAGTGCAGAGAGGTCTCAGCAACAAACAATAGAGACAAATTTAGAAACTTGTGTGAAAAGAAACAAAACACTGATCATCCCTGACTAAAGGACACACCCCAACACTAAGACTGTCCTTTCTGCACACACACTCACAGAGACAGAGAGAGAGAGAGAGAGAGAGAGATGGGATGGGCAAAATAAGATCAAAGACTTGGGGAACATGGTACATGGTAACCCCCCCTCCCCCCCTCTCTCTCTATCTATCTGTTAATTCTAGTAACCCCCCCCCCCCTCTCTCTATCTATCTGTTTATTCTAGGGCTCTCCAGAAACCTGCTAGATGTTCCATTCCCAACGTTCAGAGGTCAGTTATTTCTGTGAAAATGTCTTCAGATGTGGCTTCAGATTCAGATCTTCATCTGGTTCCGTGATTCGCTTAATCACAATGGAACTAAGATCTTCTGACAAGTTCAAGTTGTGTCACGACTATTTGTTTATCCACGGATTAAAGTTCAATTTAAAAGATGTCTGTATGAACTCTTCTCTGGAGGGGGTCTTGATTCGTCCTGAAGAGACTTAAAATGACCAGCGGACTTTACCTATCCCCTTCTCCTCCCCCCACCCCCCACCCCCCCTTTCCGGAGGATCACTACTAAAATAACCAAAAGGAAACCATCAAGAACGGACAGTGACACTCTGAGCTCTCTCTCTGTCTCTCTCACACACACACACACACACACTCACTCACACGCACACATACACACACACAGGATCCTGCCATCACTATTGTCCAGTGCTTGTCACCCCCAACAGTGGCATCATCTGTGTGCTTTCTAGGTTATTACACACACACACACACACACACACACACACACACACAGACGCACACACACACAGACACACACACACAGACGCACACACAGACACACACATACACAGACACACATACACACACAGACACACACACACATACACACACACACACACAAACACACACATACACACACAGACACACACACACATACACACACACACACAGACACACACACACACACACACACACAGGGTGGCAGTCTGACAGCTTCATCACCAGCACACTGAGAGAGCAGATGGCACTCTCTCTCTCACACACACACTCACACGTCTGTGTGCTTAAAACCAGATATGCACACACACCTTATGACCGTACACTCTCACCAACACACAGGTGAACATCTATGCAAGTACCACACAAAGACACACTCACACACACAAACTCACACACAAATGGAGGCTTTCTCAAACACACTCTGAAACACAAACTTTGCTTGTGCCTTGTCTA
>JAIFZK010000147.1:85000-87500 GCA_027481765.1 Tenualosa thibaudeaui | reverse complement strand
CATATAAGCACACTGACATTCCAAAAATGAAATAAAATAAACACTGACTAACAGACTAAGCACATAGAAACTTCAGATGTCAAAAGAGACAATTCTCTACTTCTGGAACTAACTGGGTTAACTCCAGTTATAGACATGAGAACTAGACATCCTCCAGTTCTAGACATGAGAACTAGGCATTCTGTGGTTCTAGACATGAGAGCTAGGCATTCTATGATTCTAGACATGGGAACTACATTCTCCAGTTCTATGGTTCTATGTATGGATCCGACACAGTAGACTTGTATTACTGTGTGACCTGACAACAGGTTTTGCCACCGCAGCAAGACAAGACCAAGACTAAGATGAGATGAAACCAAGACTGAGACTGAAGAAAAAAAAAGTGTTGAAGTCACAGACAAAAACAAAAATTGCATGAATTCAAGAAGAGCAGCACACTGAGGTCAGAGGTTCAGTCACAGTTTACATTCAATATATATTAGAAGGTATTATTTCAACTACAGGCAGAACAATACAGAGACAGAGCATGTCATGTGTGAGACTGTGAGCTCACTTCCTGTAAATGTTTGCTTTTGCTTTTGCTTTTGCTAACTTGATCACTTTCAACTTAAAATGGTGCAGTTTCTATGTTAGCAATATGTACTCCTTGTTCGTTCTTTAATTGTGTTGTAGCTTGAATGTTCTCCTCTTTTGTAAGTTGCTTTGGATAAAAGTGTCTGCTAAATGCCTAAATGTGAAATGTAAATGATATCAACTTCCCTGAAATGGGTTAGGCCTATTAAGTCAACAAAATGTGATTTGCAGATGTTATCAATGCCAGAGTGTGATATGCAGATGTTATCAATGCCAAAACATGATTTGCAGATGTTATCAATGCCAGAGCGTGATATGCAGATGTGATTTAAAAGTCAATGGTCAATTTAGTCAAACTACACCATCTGAATTCAAATCCTGAAATCAAACACTACACGAGGCATGCACAGATGTCACATGAATCAAATGCAAACTACAAACACTACACACCAATACAAACTCTTTGTGGTCTATGAATGCAAACTTTATGACTGAAGAATTCACTGACATTATTTCTGTAACTGACTGACTAGACTACTACTGCTGACATTATTACTGTAACTGACTGACTAGACTACTACTGCTGACATTATTATTACTGTAACTGACTGACTAGACTACTACTGCTGACATTATTACTGTAACTGACTGACTAGACTACTACTGCTGGCATTATTACTGTAACTGACTGACTAGACTACTACTGCTGACATTATTACTGTAACTGACTGACTAGACTACTACTGCTGACATTATTTCTGTAACTGACTGACTAGACTACTACTGCTGACATTATTACTGTAACTGACTGACTAGACTACTACTGCTGACATTATTTCTGTAACTGACTGACTAGACTACTACTGCTGACATTATTACTGTAACTGACTGACTAGACTACTACTGCTGACATTATTACTGTAACTGACTGACTAGACTACTACTGCTGACATTATTACTGTAACTGACTAGGCTTACTGCTCACTGTGATCTAACGTTTAATGCTGGTACTACACTTGCGTATACTGATTGGATGAGCACCAATGTCTGAATCAACAAAATGCACATGTGTCATTGATTGGATGCATTTGAAGGGTGCTAAAGGCAAATAACAATCTTGTTGCATCATTATCAAACGTTACGTTGTGTGTAATGGATATTGTTGGCTCCATGTCTCCCGACCACTATGTTGATCTGAGAGAGCGAGACCAAGACACCGAGACCAAGATCAAAGACTGACAGGACTGTGACAAGACCAAGACCATGTAAAAGTGGTCCAAGAATGGTCTTGAGACATCCAACTCTATAGTTTGTGTGTGTGTGTGTGTGTGAGAGAGAGAGTGTGGGACTGACGGTCTTACGGGTCTCTTCTCATAAAATCAGAATTAGTTTTGTCCAGACATCATGGTCCAACCAAAATCTCTGCTAGTCTGTAGGCTTACCAGGGTCAGACGGATAGATGCACACACACACACACAGACGCAAGTATGCAAGCACACACACACACACACACACACACAGACGCAAGTATGCAAGCACACGCACACACACACATTGTTGCCACTGGCGGTATTCATATAGTACTGTTTATAGTGAAGTGATTTACTTATTGTGTGTCTTGGCACCTCTCTGCCTCTGTGTGTGTGTGTGTGAGTGTGTGTGTGTGAGTGAGTATGTGAGTGAGTGAGAGAGAGAGCAATTATGTGTGTGTGTGTGTGTGTGTGAGAGAGAGAGAGAAACGTATGTGTGTGTGTGTGTATGTGTATGTGAAAGAGAGCAAGAGGGAGTGTGTGTGTCTGTGTGTGTAAGAGAGAGAGAGAGGAAGTGTGTGTGTGTGTGTGTGAGAGAGAGAGAGAGAGAAAGAAAGTGTGTGTTCATCACTCATGGCTACAAATCAGGTGATAAATAAAGATGCCTCCACGTTGTG
>JAIFZK010000147.1:15000-80000 GCA_027481765.1 Tenualosa thibaudeaui | reverse complement strand
CACAAGATCATTGAAATGATCTGCTGACATCCTGAATTGCCTACAGTCCATCTCTTTGTACAACTTATCTTTGTCTTTTGGTGCGACATGGATCAGTTGTTCAACATGGGTCAGCTCTAACTCCAGCCAGGTGCTCTCCTGCTCAGTGGCTTTGTTCTCTGTGACAGGAAAAGCGAGACCAGAATGTAAATACTCAGCTGACGAGTCTCACATGATTTCATGACAGGTCCTTCAGAAATTCAACGCCCTTTAGTGTTTCCACAGTACATTGCTGTCAAAGCTTTGAAAGGTCCATGACAGCATCAAGACAACCAGCTGCAGATTTGCTACTCTGTCAGTGTGGTACTGAATCCTCTATGGGTCAAAACTGCCCTCAAAATCAGGATCAAGATCAGGCCTATGAGTCGAAACTGCAGAGGTTCTCCTTGAAGAATACCAGGGAGAGAGAGAGAGGTGAGGTGGGATCCTCAAAAGAAGGGAGAGAGAGAGAGAGAGAGAGGTGAGGTGGGATCCTCAAAAGAAGGGAGAGAGAGAGAGAGAGAGAGAGAGAGGTGAGGTGGGATCCTCAAAAGAAGGGAGAGAGAGAGAGAGAGAGAAAAAGAGAGGTGGGATCCTCAAACTGAACTCTGGTCCCCAGTAATGCTGTATGACTGTCTCAGTGTCAACTGTGTACAGTTTCATACACATGAGGGTGGACAACAGCATATAGAGTTAATGGTATTACTGCTAAAACTGTGTATGTGTGTTAGTGTGTGAGTGTGTGTATGTATGTATGTGTGTGTGTGTGTGTGTGTATGTGTGTGTGTATGTATATGTGTATGTGTATGTGTATGTGTATGTATATGTGTATGTGTGTGTGTGTTAGTGTAAGTGTGTGTATGTGTGTATATGTGTGTGTGTGTATGTGTGTATGTGTGTGTGTGTGTATATGTATGTGTGTGTGTGAGTGTGTATATGTGTGTGTGTATGTGTGTATATGTGTGTGTGTGTGTGTATGTGTGTGTGTGTGTGTGTGTGTGTGTGTAACTCTCGCTCCCTGTCACTCTGTTATTTTTTTCCTTTTTTCACATGAAGACACTCACACACACACACACACACACACACACACACACACACACACACACACACACAGCCGATCCGATTTACAGGGTCAAATGTTTTGACAACACACTAAAAACATTAGTGGTCCTAGCTGGAGGGAGAGAGGGAGGGAGAGAGGGAGGGAGAGAGGAAGAGGAAAGGAAAGCAGTCTGATGGCAATCTCTCTTTCTCTCTTTCTTTTGGAGGATTACAGCAGGATGTGGCCAAACAGCCACAGGGCACACACACAGACACACACATACAGACACACACACACACACACACACACACACACACACACACACACACACACACACACACACACACACACACACACACACACACACACACACACACTCACACACACACTAGCCTGTGCGTGGGTAAGCGATCGGGTGGACGCCACAGTGAAGGTGGGGATTGTGGGATACATGGACTAGAACAAAGGATGATGGGAACGGTGTGTTAGTTCTGTTTCTGATTCTGCGAGTAAGGGTGTCTGTGTGTGTGTCTGTGTTAGGCTTGTGTTTGATCCTCTGTGTATATGTGTATCTGTGTGTGTGTGTTAGGCCTGTGTTGTGTGTGTGTGTGTGTGTGTGATAAGCCTATTTGGTCTACATTGTACCAGATTCTCTCATTCTCACACCTACCGACAGCACTCAGCAACGTGAAACATCAAATGAATTTCTCCTTTAAGTTCATGATGGGATACATGGTGCCTGACTGTTTGTGACACAACTCCGCGTCTTAACCCGCCATGCCAGCCCGCTGGAGGGATTTCTGCTCTGAGTCATCTGTTGTAATGTTGCCATCATAAATACAAATAGCCTAATAAACCAGCTGAGGGGATCACACACACCTCCAGCCTTTTTCTTCTCCACAATAAAAAAGACAAAGGCAGCCATGTGTCTCTGGAGCTTATTCTTTTTGTCTTACTCTAAATAATGTTACTTTTTAGTTTCAATGTGTAATTTAGCCAATGAGTTCTTCAGTCTGCTTCTAATGGGGAACATTAAGTTCACGGAGATGAAGTTGAAACTAAAAGGTATTATTTCGAGTAAGACAAAGTTTAAACGTCTGTTTTGAGATTAGGTTTAAACTGGCATTATTTGGTTTCTCTGCCTCCATATCTCCATAGAGCAGGGGCAGCCATAAGTATGCATAGTGCAAGTTTTTGCTAATACACACATATAAATGTGTGTGTATGTGTGTGTGTGTGTCTGTATGTGTGTGTGTGTGTGCGTGCGTGCGTGTGTGTGTGTGTATGTGTGTGTGTGTGTGTGTGTGTATATGTGTGTGTATGTGTGTGTGTGTGTGTGTATGTCTGGCTTTCTCTACTGTGTAATGCACCCCTGTGTTTTTGCTGTCAGTCACATGATGAAGTGAGGACTGCTTTGTTCCGACATGTCATAACACAGTTAGACACCAGTCTGTAAAACACACAAACACACACACACACACTTATACACTTTCACGCACACACACACACACACACTTTCACGCACACACACAAACATGCATACACACACATACACCTTCACACACACACACACACACAGACACACACACACACAGATTCTCACACACAGACACACACATGCATACACGTTTACACACACACGCATGCACATAGACTCTCACACATACATACAGACAAATACACACAAATACACATACAGTTTCACATACACACACAGACAGACACAAACACACAGAGTGTGTGTGTGTGTGTGTGTGTGTGATAGTGAGTTGTCTCTCTGGTTCAAATAAAAATGACCTTCTTATGGGTTTCAAATTCTAAGGTACTAACAAACACCTGCTTTCCTGTCACTGAAACCGTGCACACACACACACACACACACACTCGCTCTCTCTCTCCCACACACACACACACACTCTCTCTCTCTCTCTCCCACACACACACACACACACTTTAAGACGAGCCCTGAGATAAACTGAGATGAGAGGAAGGATCAGAGCAGAGAGTGTGACTGGGAGAGTTGTGGTGGGGGAGGTGTGTGTGTGTGTGTGTGTGTGTGTGTGTATGAGAAAGAGACAGAGGGAAAGAGAGAATGGGGGGACCTCCATGTTCAGCCAGGAAATTTGATATTGTTTGCAGACAGGAACACTATTACAGGTGGCTTACCCCTCAACACACAGACACACACACACACATACACACACACACACACACAGACAAAAAGCTTTTTTTCCTTTCCTAGGGGAAAAGTTAACACTTGAAGAGGTCTCCATGAAAAGGCTTTTTTTCCATCTCCTAAACCGCTCTCAACCCCCAACCCCCCTGTCTCCTGTGTGTGTGTGTGTGTATCTGTGCTTCTACTAGCTGTGTGTGTGTGTGTATTTATCTGTGCTTCTACTAGCTTTGCGCGTATATGTGTGTGTGTGTGTGTGTGTGTGTGTGTGTGTTTCTATTAGGACTAGCCATGCAAGAGGAGGCTTTTCTATAGTTCCCATTTTCAACAGGTTTTATATCAAATGATTCTAACCAAGGGAGAGAGGAGGAGAGGAGGGGAAAGAGGAGGAGAGAAAAAAGGGGAGGTAGAGAGAGGAGGAGAGGAGGGGAAAGAGAGAAGAAGGGAAGGAGAGAAAGACGGGGGGGGGGGGGGTGAGGGAAGAGAAAGAGTGAGTGAGTGGGGGAGGTTAGAAAGAGAGAGGGATAGAGAGAGGTGGTGAAAGAGTGAGTGGGGGAGGTTAGAAAGAGAGAGGGATAGAGAGAGGTGGTGAATGAAAGGGACAGAGGGGAGATGAAGAGAGAGGAGAGAATAGAAAGATCTGTAGGGGGTCCCCCTCTCTACGGGACACCACTCACCATCATTCATCCCCCTCTTTCCTTCTTTCGAACTCTCACTCTCCCCTCCCTCCACTATCTCCCCCCCCCCCTCCAAGTAGAGTTTAGACTTTGGCAAGCTGACCGGTCATTGCAAAGAGCACCAGAGATGCTGATTGGTCATTGCAAAGAGCATCGGACTTGCTGATTGGTCATTGCAAAGAGCATCGGACTTGCTGATTGGTCTTCTTCCCTTTTGTTCCCTGTTGTCGTTTCCTTCTTTTCTTTACCCTTCACAGCATCTGCAGGAAACACCAATTAACTCCCAGCTAACTCAATGAGCTCCCGTCCCCGAGGACAGGAGATTATATCACACACACACACACACACACACACACACACACACACACACACACACAGAGAGCAACGTATCCCCACAACTAAAGGTTAGGTTACAAAAGACCAGGCAGGAGTGACATTAGAGTAAAGTAGATCTCAGCAACACACACACACACACCATACACACGCAAACAGACATATACATACGTATATACACACAACCTACACACACACACACACACCATACACATGCGAACATACATATACATACATATATTCACACAACATACACACACACACACACACACACATACCCACACACGCAAACATACATATGCATTTATATATACACACAACACACACACACACACACACCAGTTGATTTTGACAGATTTTTCTGCCAGCCTTCCTCTACAACACCTTGCTCTACAACACACAGCACCTATTAGCAATAACACACAGCACCTATTAGTGATAACAACACAGCACCTATTAGTGATAACAACACAGCACCTATTAGTGATAACAACACAAACACTAGTGGCCTTGCTCTATGATCTGACCCAATATGATACAACACAGCACCTATTAGCAATAACACACAGCACCTATTAGTGATAACAACACAGCACCTATTAGCGATAACAACACAGCACCTATTAGTGATAACAACACAAACACTAGTGGCCTTGCTCTATGATCTGACCCAATATGATACAACACAGCACCTATTAGCAATAACACACAGCACCTATTAGCGATAACAACACAGCACCTATTAGCGATAACAACACAGCACCTATTAGCGATAACAACACAGCACCTATTAGCAATAACACACAGCACCTATAAGCGATAACAACACAGCACCTATTAGCGATAACAACACAGCACCTATTAGCAATAACACACAGCACCTATAAGCGATAACAACACAGCACCTATTAGCAATAACAACACAGCACCTATTAGCAATAACACACAGCACCTATTAGCAATAACAACACAGCACCTATTAGTGATAACACACAAACACTAGTGGCCTTGCTCTATGATCTGACCCAATATGATACAACACAGCACCTATTAGCAATAACACACAGCACCTATTAGTGATAACAACACAGCACCTATTAGTGATAACAACACAGCACCTATTAGCAATAACACACAGCACCTATTAGTGATAACAACACAGCACCTATTAGCGATAACAACACAGCACCTATTAGCGATAACAACACAGCACCTATTAGCGATAACAACACAGCACCTATTAGCGATAACAACACAGCACCTATTAGCAATAACACACAGCACCTATAAGCGATAACAACACAGCACCTATTAGCAATAACAACACAGCACCTATTAGCAATAACACACAGCACCTATTAGCGATAACAACACAGCACCTATTAGCGATAACAACACAGCACCTATTAGCAATAACACACAAACACTATTCAATTCAATTCAGTTTTATTTATACAACGCCTTTTCCAATAGTATTGTCTCGTGGCGCTTCACAGAAGGAGCACCCAAGAGCAACAGGGGCAGGAAAAACTCCCTTATGTGCTATTAGCGATAACACACAAACACTAGTGGCCTTGCTCTATGATCTGACCCAATATGATACAACACAGCACCTCACATTAGTTATAGATCTTACTGACTCATTCAAACACAATGAAGTCCACCCCTGGACTATGGACTACACTCAATGCAAAGCTCAACATTTATTGGATGGACTGATGCTGCAAAAAATGTATTTCCAGGGTAGCTCAGCTTCATTGGGGGTAAATGGGGGAGTGGGCGGGCACAGACACTGAGCCTCTGTATGATGATTGGACGAGCTACCAGTAAGGTTGAACCTGTTTGATTGACAGCGTTCTGTATCACACACTTTTTCGGTTTGGTACGGCTAAGCTACTAGCTTAGTGATGCAGAGGGTAGACAATTCAACAAATTTGCTTTCTGTGTTAATATGCCCCTGCAAATGAGCATGAAAACCCAAATATTTATTCTCCATTGGTTGCGTTCATTGAGCCAGTGTGAGTGTGTGTGTGTGTGTGTGTGTCGAGCTATCTATGATCGAGCTAAACTCGGTGAGCTCGGGATCTGATGATTCCAACAAACAGGCATGAATAATCTGTGTGTGTAGTATGTTGATGTACAGAAACGTCAGATCAAAACCATGGGTCTCACCCAATCACAAAATATGATCTAAGAAACAATCAATTGTCCACGCATCTTTAACTTCATCCCAATTAAAGTTCAACTTGAGATTTCAAATACTCTTCTGCTCTTCTTCTTTGGGGGATTTGACAGCATGAGTGTTTCTGAGGGTAGCCTACATTACCATTCAAATGCAACTGCAATTACAGTTTAGATTATAATCTACATACAAGTAGTACAGCTGAATCATTTCAATCAAACTATAACTGCAATGACCGTGACAACCCATGACACTGAAAGTAAAATGAAATGAAATAGTTCGAACGGCAAAATGAGTCTGAGTTTCCCCTATCTGAAAAACCAGCAGCCATTGACATCAACCGCATTCATTCATTCATCTAAGCACAGCGTTACATATCTGAGAATGGTACTGGGGGTAGTGTCATGTCCGGGTAAAAAATACCCAAGTTTTTTGTTCAGACATGCAGCCTACCGTTTAGTTCCTGTTAGATATCTGAGTTTCATTGTATGTCTAAAACAGCTTCTTCCTCTCTCATTGCTGCTCTGTTGTGACATTTTCATGGCATACACTGGACCTGGCACACACACACACACACACTCACATACACACACGTAAACCCACAATGGACTATAATGATGTTCAGACAAACTCTAAATGTTTTATTATTATTTTATTTCCTTGTATGGGATTCATTGTTTTCTGTGTCGATCGCCTAAACACTGATAACATTATAGAGCATTTTTAGTGACAAGAGGGGTTTGTGTGTATGCGTGTGTGTGTGTGTGTGTGATGTGTTGATCTGATAAAGATACACAGGATAACTGTTGGTGTTTATGCTCCATTGAGCTGTCGACCCTGCTCTGTGTGCACCCATCCGTGTGAGTGTGTGTATGTATGTGTCTGTGTGTGTGTGTGTATGTGTGTGTCTGTGTGTTTGTTAGAATGGCTCACACCTCCTGCCTGTCTCCCCATCTTCCTCTAAGGGAGGATTAGTCTTGTATTGTCTCTGTTCTCTCAGCCTGTGTGTGTGTGTGTGTGTGTGTGTGTGTGTGTGTGTGTGTACGTTTGACTCTTTCTCTTAAGTAGCAGGGATGACGAGGGCTAATCTAGGATCAGCTTCCCACCAACTCATGTATTCTTTCGTTCTTTTCTTCCTCTCATCCTCTCTTTCTCTCATTCTTTTCTTTCTCTCATTCTCTCTTTTGTTTCTTTTCCCTCGTTGGGATTTCTGATGATGCCTGATTATTTCATTATTTCAGCTTCTTTGCCGTCACTGTGCTCCTGTGTGTGTGTGTGTGTGTGTGTGTGTGTGTGTGTGTGTGTGTACATAAGTGGTTCTTGTAATATTTGTTGTTGTTTAGTTACTGTAGAAAACTTTTAACATACTATTTTAAAAGTTATAAATGTTTGGTGTGTTTTTTTGATTCATCTCCCTCTATTGGTCTGGCATTGTGTAAATGTTCTTTCTTGCGTTGTGTAAATGTTTGGCTCTAGTTTGTTCTGTGCTGACCCTCACCCTTGTTTGGCACAACCTTTTGTTTGCAACGCCTAAACTCTGCACTTCCTCCAATGACTTGTTATTTCAAACAAACTCAAACACTCTTTAAACCTTTTCTTACACACACACACACACACACACACACACACACACATGGGTTTTTCATGGGTTTCTTATCTTGCTTTGTCACTCTCTCTCTCTCTCTCTCTCTCTCTCTCTCTCACACACACACACAGTGAGTGTTCAAAGTTGTGATTCTATGCTTCTTTCATTCCTTCATTGTGTCTCTTTAGTCTGTCACTAGTCTTCACTAGTGTGTATCACACTCAACAACACTGATCACTAGTCTTCACTGGTGTGTATCACACTCAACAACACTGATCACTAGTCTTCACTGGTGTGTATCACACTCAACAACACTGATCACTAGTCTTCACTGGTGTGTATCACACTCAACAACACTGATCACTAGTCTTCACTAGTGTGTATCACACTCAACAACACTGATCACTAGTCTTCACTGGTGTGTATCACACTCAACAACACTGATCACTAGTCTTCACTGGTGTGTATCACACTCAACAACACTTATCACTAGTCTTCACTAGTGTGTATCACACTCAACAGCACTGATCACTAGTCTTCACTGGTGTGTATCGTATCACACTCAACAACACTTATCACTAGTCTTCACTAGTGTGTATCACACTCAACAACACTGATCACTAGTCTTCACTGGTGTGTATCGTATCACACTCAACAACACTGATCACTAGTCTTCACTGGTGTGTATCGTATCACACTCAACATCACTGATCACTAGTCTTCACTGGTGTGTATCACACTCAACAACACTGATGACTAGTCTTCACTGGTATGTATTGTATCACAGTCAACAACACTGATCACTAGTCTTCACTAGTGTATATTGTATCACACTCAACAACACTGATCACTAGTCTTCACTGGTGTGTATCACACTCAACAACACTGATCACAAGTCTTCACTGGTGTGTATCACACTCAACAACACTGATCACTAGTCTTCACTGGTGTGTATCACACTCAACAACACTGATCTCTAGTCTTCACTAGTGTGTATCGTATCACACTCAACAACACTGAACACTAGTCTTCATTGGTATGCATCACACTCAACAACACTGATCACTAGTCTTCACTGGTGTGTATCGTAACACACTCAACAACACTGATCACTAGTCTTCACTGGTGTGTATTGTATCACACTCAACATCACTGATCACTAGTCTTCATTGGTATGTATCACACTCAACAACACTGATCACTAGTCTTCACTGGTGTGTATTGTATCACACTCAACAACACTGATCACAGCAACGAAACGGCTGCGTTTTCAGATTTTTCCACTCTGTAACCCGTTTTCAAAACACTTTGTTTTAGGTCACCCAAAACGCCGGCGCTGTGTGGATGCAAGGCCAAAACGCATAGAAACGTCTCCGTTTTAACAGAAAACGTTGCACTGGTGAAAAAGTGCACTGGTGGAGGGTGCTGTTAGCATAAAGTGCACTGGTGGAGGGTGCTGTTAGCATAAAGTGCACTGGTGGAGGGTGCATGGGAATTTTGGATGGTTTGTACAACGGCTGGGATGCATTTCCCTAGTAATCGGTCAGGCCCTTCCCAGGCCATAGCCAGAGTTGTACCCATGCTGGGTTTGGGTGCCAGATTTGGCCCCCCAGACAAGTTGCAAAATGAAATCAAACATCAAAGAGGCTATAACAATGTTCTAAAATATATAAAACATCAAAGCCACCATGTTCTGAAATGTTTTGAAATGCTTTTAATACATTTACATTTACATTTATGCATTTAGCAACTGTGTAGTGTGAATAAAAAATGAACATTAGGCTAATCAAGTGATTATCAGCTCTGAGATCAACGTCTATGGACAGAAATGCAGATCCTGCAGTGGTGTTGGATCTCTGGACATTATACTAGTTTTACTGTGCTGTATCCTAGTGTTTCATGCCATACAACTCCTCTCCCAATTCAATTTCAATTCAATTCAGCAATTCTCTCTCTCTCTAAACCTATACATACATGCACATGTGACATATAATCTGTGACGTGCAGTGTTGTAAAAGTAGAACTACAACATCAACAATCTTACTTAAGTAAATGTAATAAGTAAAGTACTAAAAGTAAAAGTACTGGTGTTGTATCTTATATGTGGTCTATATTTCAATGCCAAAAAACAGGCCTATAGAATTGGCTCCGATATGAAATTGCAGAAAACTCTGCTGATAAAAATGCTGATAACCAAAAACTACTGAGGCTGACTTAAAAACAAAAATGGCACGGTTGAAATATTTGATGCCTTACATGCAGGCAATAGTGTAGGCTACGTTTAGGCCTCAAAATGGACAATAACCTGTCCATTTCCTTACTAGATAAACTGGTCAGAGAGATCATTCTACCATGGGCTGGTCAGAGAGATCATTCTCCCATGGGCTGGTCAGAGAGATCATTCTCCCATGGGCTGCTCCATCGCATCCAAATTCTCCATCTCCATCCTCATAATTGTTGACCACAGTGTTGAAAGTCTGCAAAGTGGAATAGGCTACACACAGTCGCTTAGGTAACGTTAAGCTTACCTATTTAGATAACGCTAGTCAAACTGGGATGCAAATTCATACGAGTGGAGCAGCATGTCTCACAGCAACAAATGGACTACTTATTCACATGAGAAGGTCAATAGTCACACAGGATGAACACATTAGGTAAGGTGCATCGTCCATTAAAAGACGCTAATTTATCTAGCAGGTAACAAGCTGTAATTAGCAAGCCTGATGGCTAACAATGGTGATGCTAAGCCCAGAAAAAAAGGCACTGAGGTCCAGACAAGAGTGCTTCGAGTTCAAGAAGAGAAAACGTAGCAAAACATTTTATATGTCACCCATTGGGATGAATGGGAACCTCAATGCTGCAATCTGTGTATCAGCTTCACTCAAACAGTATATCTGATTGGTTTAAACTCCACTCAAACAGTATATCTGATTGGTTTAAACTTCACACAAACAGTATATCTGATTGGTTTAAACTTCACTCAAACAGTATATCTGATTGGTTTAAACTTCACACAAACAGTATATCTGATTGGTTTAAACCTCCGAGACAGCCACACAGCCTAGGCGACTTCAGCAAAAAAGTGATAGACTAATATTCAATTCAATTCAATTCAGTTAAATTCAATTAAATTCAGTTTTATTTATACAGCGCCTTTTACAATAGTATCGTATTGTGGCGCTTCACAGAAGGAGCACCCATGAGCAACAGGGGCAAGGAAAAACTCCCTTATGTTCAGTTAATCTAGGAAGAAACCTTGGGCAGATCCACAACTTAAGGGGCTAACCCAACTGCCAGGGGTCATGCAGAAAAATTACAATTAGTGGTAACCATGACCGACTACACGTTGCCTATGGTTTTCGCTAAGGTTCATAATGGAGTATTATCCCACTTTACATTATATGGTAGTCAGTCTATAGGTAGTTATCAGGAATTATGGCTGGACAATGTAGCAGTGGCCAGACATAGTGTCAACTCAAAGGAGTGAGATGGGTCATGGGGGTAAAAGTAAGGGTCCATTTGACAGTGCCATTGGGGGGGGGGGGGGTTGGGCGGCAATCAAAAAGCCTCAAGGAAGGGGAGACGGGCCTAGCATGGGCGTCCAGGAAGGGCCTCTATGATGGAGAGTCGGTCCTGACTTAGTGTTGGTTGTAGTCCACTCAGGAGGGGAGGGTGAGAGGAGTCCGCCGGAATGAGGCAGGGATGACACTCAGCAAAGACAATTGTGGACAGAGGAAGAAAGTGAATTAAGCCAGTTTTTGGGCATTCATATATATATGAATGTATATACACACATATACACACACACATATACACATACATACATACACACACATACATATAAATATTGAGAGAGAGAGAGTTGTACAGCATGACACATGAAGCTTTTGTGGCGGCATAACTAAGCAGCATAACTAAGGTATGACCCAGCACCACTGCAGGGATGGTCAGTGGCCGCCATGCCTCGCAAGTGGGGGCAACAGCAGAGGCAGTCCCTTCCAAAAGACCCATGACAAGTGATGATTTGCCATGCACCATCCCTAACTATGGGAAACAGTAAAGAGGAAGGTTTTAAGTCTAGACTTAAAGGTATTGAGAGTGTCCGCTTGTCGAATGTGGGGAGGAGATTATTCCAGAGGAGGGGTGCACGGTAACAGAAGGCTCTTCCTCCTATTGTAGATTTTGATATTCTTGGGATTACAAGGAGACCAGCATTTTGGGATCTTAGGGTTCTAGGAGGGTGGTAAGGGACAAGTAAGTCTTTAATATGTGTTGGTGCATCGTCCTTGAGAGCTTTGTAGGTTAGGAGGAGTATTTTAAAATCAATTAGACTTTTAATAGGGAGCCAATGTAAGGAAGCAAGGATAGGAGAGATATGTTCATATTTTTTAGTCCTGGTGAGTGTTCGGGCTGCAGCAGTTTGTATTAGTTGTAGGTTTTTGATACAGGTATTACTACACTCAGAGAACAGAGCATTGCAATAATCGAGCCTGGAAGTAATAAATGCGTGTATTAATTTTTCAGCATCCTCAAAGGATAGGAACTTTCTAACCTTAGCAATATTTCGTAGGTGGAAAAAAGGGTTTGAAAATGGGTTTGAAATGTGTTTTACGTGACTATTTAGAGAGAGGTCCTGGTTAATAATTACCCCGAGGTCTTTAACTTTTGCGGTGCATGACGGCGACAGGCCACTGAGTTTTGGTTGCCATTAATAAAATGTAACGGAATACATTTTAGAAATAAGTAAAAATACAGATAAGAGCTGCAAAATGTAGTGAAGTCAAAGTGAAGTCAAAGTGAAGTAAAAGTTATTATTCAAATGATTTCTACTCAAAGTACAGATAAGTCAAAAATTTACTTAAGAAACTGTAACAAAGTATTTGTACTTTGTGACTTTCCACCACTGGTGACGTGTGAATGACCTAGACTAGCCTTACTTATTAGCCTTACTGCTTCCTCTGCCCATATACACAACACCCATCTCCTCTGAGAGTCACCCCTGACCCTCACCGCTTGACCTTTCATGACATCGACTCCATCCTTAAGAGGTCTAAGACCAATTCCACGGGAGGCCCATGCCAGAACCAACTCCATCCAAGCCCATCCTCGCCCCTGTTGCTCTTGGGTGCTCCATGTTAATGTGCCACAAAGCAGCTGCACCATAAAGCAGCTGTATTGTAAAATGGCACTGTATAAATATAATGAAATTGAATTGACTTGTCCAGTGAAGTATTGTGTTTGAAGCGCAGATTATCTTTAATAACTTCCCACACATCTGAACATCGTCTGGATGGAAACTAGATTATATTTGGTGTGTAAATAATATACATAATCAGATTTATGCATAAGTCAGTGTGTGTCCATGCTTGTCTGTGAGTCTGTGTGTGTGTGGGTGTGTTCATCATTCCAGTCCTAGCTGTGATTAGTACTGCCTGTGGGATGTGTGTAGGGTTCTACTCATCCTTTCTCTGGCTCACACACACACTTCTCCTCCCTCCTACATTAGATCATTAGTTGGAATCTCCCAGGAAGGCTCACCATACCTTCATTTGCTTTTCTCTCCCTCTCTCTCTCCCTCTCTCTCTCCCTCTCTCTCTCTCCCTCTCTCTCTCCCTCTCTCTCTCCCTCTCTCTCTCCCTCCCTCTCTCCCTCCCTCCCTCTTTCCGTTGTGGCATTCTTCCATGGTGAGAGAGCATTCCTGCTCTTTTGTCCTGATAGGGTGCTAATGATGGGGCAGGGCTTACCACTTCTCCCCCTCTCTTTTTCTATGTGTGTGTGTGTGTGTGTGTGTGTGTGTGTGTGTGTGTGTGTGTCACAGGGCTCTACCCAAAACTGAGAAAATGCTGCCTTGTAAGGAAGTGTTGGGTGGCAGCAAGGAGTCATGGTTCCAGTCAAATAAATGCATAATATTCTTCCTTCATTTTGCCCTGAGTTAAAGGCAGCATAGATGCGTCCTTCATTTTGCCCTGAGTTAAAGGCAGCATAGATGCGTCCTTCATTTTGCCCTGAGTTAAAGGCAGCATAGATGCGTCCTTCATTTTGCCCTGAGTTAAAGGCAGCATAGATGCGTCCTTCATTTTGCCCTGAGTTAAAGGCAGCATAGATGCGTCCTTCATTTTGCCCTGAGTTAAAGGCAGCATAGATGCGTCCTTCATTTTGCCCTGAGTTAAAGGCAGCATAGATCAGTCCGTCATTTGGCCCTGAGTGAAAGGCAGCATAGATCGTCCTTCATTTTGCCCTGAGTTAAAGGCAGCATAGATGCGTCCTTCATTTTGCCCTGAGTTAAAGGCAGCATAGATGCGTCCTTCATTTTGCCCTGAGTTAAAGGCAGCATAGATGCGTCCTTCATTTTGCCCTGAGTTAAAGGCAGCATAGATGCGTCCTTCATTTTGCCCTGAGTTAAAGGCAGCATAGATGCGTCCTTCATTTTGCCCTGAGTTAAAGGCAGCAGATGCGTCCTTCATTTTGCCCTGAGTTAAAGGCAGCATAGATGCGTCCTTCATTTTGCCCTGAGTTAAAGGCAGCATAGATGCGTCCTTCATTTTGCCCTGAGTTAAAGGCAGCATAGATGCGTCCTTCATTTTGCCCTGAGTTAAAGGCAGCATAGATGCGTCCTTCATTTTGCCCTGAGTTAAAGGCAGCATAGATGCGTCCTTCATTTTGCCCTGAGTTAAAGGCAGCATAGATGCGTCCTTCATTTTGCCCTGAGTTAAAGGCAGCATAGATGCGTCCTTCATTTTGCCCTGAGTTAAAGGCAGCATAGATGCGTCCTTCATTAAAGGCAGCATTGCCCTGAGTTAAAGGCAGCATAGATGCGTCCTTCATTTTGCCCTGAGTTAAAGGCAGCATAGATGCGTCCTTCATTTTGCCCTGAGTTAAAGGCAGCATAGATGCGTCCTTCATTTTGCCCTGAGTTAAAGGCAGCATAGATGCGTCCTTCATTTTGCCCTGAGTTAAAGGCAGCATAGATGCGTCCTTCATTTTGCCCTGAGTTAAAGGCAGCATAGATGCGTCCTTCATTTTGCCCTGAGTTAAAGGCAGCATAGATGCGTCCTTCATTTTGCCCTGAGTTAAAGGCAGCATAGATGCGTCCTTCATTTTGCCCTGAGTTAAAGGCAGCATAGATGCGTCCTTCATTCATGGGATTTTGAAGTCATCCGTTGGTATCTATGGTATCACCACCATCATCATCATTTGCCAGACTCGGGGTCCAAACAAACACACAGAATACACATGCCCAATGGAAAACAAACCAACAAAAAACACATAAAATACTTTTATACCAGTACCTCCACATTGGTGACTAGTGCCGAACAATGGTACTGTAGCTGGGATTACTCACTAATGTTAGAGTGTTGTTCTGTGCCATATTTAAGCGACAGATGAATTTATACATCAGGTTCCTCAGCAATGTTCTAAAGGTTCTAAACCCCTGCATTACAGAAAAGGGCACTAGCTCTACAGCACACACACACACACACACACACAGCATTACAGAAAAGGGCACTAGCACACTTGGTCTCCTGAGGACAATCCTTAAACAGTCATTATAGGCAACCTGTAACTTCTGTAGACTTGCCTTTTTAATCTTTACCCATAAGTAAAGTGCAGTGTACAGTGGAGTACAGTATGCTTTTAAAGTTAGATTGTTACTTCATTTGAACACATAAGGAATTTCCTAGCCAAGATAACTGCTGAAAGCCAGCACTGCTATGAGAGAGAACAGTCAAGTCATAAGATGGTTTCAGCATTACAGCCAGTTTTGATAAATAAGATGATAAATCATCCATGTTTACCAAACTCTTTTTGATAAATCTTGCCTTTTGATAAAATCATACACTCTTTTGATAAATCATCCAGCACAACTCTTTTTGATAAATCATCCATGCACAATTCTTTTTGATAAATCATCCATGCACAACTCTTTTTGATAAATCATCCATGCACAACTCTTTTTGATAAATCATCCATGCACAACTCTTTTTGATAAATCATCCATGCACAACTCTTTTTGATAAATCATCCATGCACAACTCTTTTTGATAAATCATCCATGCACAACTCTTTTTGATAAATCATCCATGCACAACTCTTTTTGATAAATCATCCATGCACAACTTATTTTGTTAAATCATCCATGCACAACTCTTTTTGATAAATCATCCATGCACAACTCTTTTTGATAAATCATCCATGCACAACTCTTTTTGATAAATCATCCATGCACAACTCTTTTTGATAAATCATCCATGCACAGCTCTTTTTGTTGCTGGTTAAAGTTGGTCCCCCTGATGCCATTACCATTTCTTACACCAGAGGAAGCAGAGACACTGTTACCCTATTGAACCTGCGTTCTCTGGCATACCAATAGATCATAATCCTTACAGTACAGGGATCCACTTTTGTCTCAATTTCTTGAACGCTTACAATGATTAACTCTCTCAGATGCCTCAGAGGCATCAATAAAATCAATCTGCCTCATGTACATATGTGTTGCCTTCTTCAAGGCACACATACACAAATCTGCACCAAGCTCTCCTGTACAGCCAAACTGATTATGAGTGGTGCCCAAATAATGAATAAGGCGATCAAGTCAAAATATTTTGGACACCACTGGCTAAGGCTACTGGCCTATAGATATCCACACTTCCAACCTTACCTGTTGTGTCCGTAATGACAGGCACTAGAGTGACACACAACATAGAATCAGGCAGCAGTCCATGAGTCATGAAGCCAGTGAATCAGGCAGCAGTCCATGAGTCATGAAGCCAGTGAATCAGGCAGCAGTCCATGAGTCATGAAGCCAGTGAATCAGGCAGCAGTCCATGAGTCATGAAGCCAGTGAATCAGGCAGCAGTCCATGAGTCATGAAGCCAGTGAATCCAATGGCAAGCAGTGGTGCAGCCTTAGGACAAACTAGAGGTGTTTCACTAGCACTACAGTGCGCGCACACACACACACACACACACACACACACACACTGCATCACAAACTAGAGGTGTTTCACTGAGATGTGGGCAGAGCCACTTGCTTTATTATGAGCTGTCTGTTTTAATGCATGATCTACTTCACTGAAAATAATTAGTGTATCCCTGTTGGTGATATTACTAATTTCACTCTTTACACCGTTAAATAAGGAGTGGTGTTGCCTCCACATCTCAGCTATATTGCCACTCCCAGAAACCCCCTCTATGGCACCAGGAAGTGATGTTTTTGTCCTATTCAGAGCTTTCATACCCATCTAGAGTCCAATAACATTGTTACACACAGAGTTTGTCAGCTATAGCACCTGCTCTCATGGCCTGTTCATGCTAATCAGTGTAACAGATAACACATTTGTACCTAGCATTAGAAAGCCTTTACACTCCAGAACAGGCCCATTCCTGGGTCTGCCTGCCTGGACCCATAAAATCCCCCTTAGCTTCTGCACAGTGAGCTGCCACATGTCTTTTCCATCCTGGTTTGATGCTATTAGGCTTTCCAGAGTGACTACAGTATGGCTTACTAACAGAGCTACATTATGGCTTACTAACACAGCTTCCACAGTACAGCCATACATGTCACAAAATGCTTTACCATGAGAGATGTCCTTACAGCCCACATCTGAACACATACTAGCATCAAATGTTACTTTAAACTACATCAGTTTTCATGTAATATGATGAAAGGTCTTCATTTGTGAGTTTAGACCAGTCCAGATTGGCCCTGCAGCCACCATTCACTTCATGAGTCACTCAGGACGGCTTTCAGCCTCAAGTGTCAAGGCAAATGATTGATAGTAAAGCTGCATGGGCATCAGCAGTGCTGATACAGTGGTCAAGCCATGATGATGTGTGCCAAGCCTTATATAAGAATAGGTGTCTGCGGGTAAGAACAGTTGACTAGATAGTATAAGATTGTTATCATCACAAAATTGTAGTATATCTTTGGCCAACAGATACTGACAATCTGATAGGTCTGCATTCACATCAGCAAACCACACACACACTTGTAAACTTGTCGGTTGTTCAGGTTGTGGTATTGTCAAAGGGGCCAAGATCAGTGCCATCAGTGCCAAAATGTCAATCATTTGAGGAACCATTCAAGCCTTCTCAGTCTAAAAGAACTAGTGAGAGAGAGAGACTCAATGAGTTTTACTTTAAGTGCAACTTGTACGTGTAGGGAATTAAATAAAGAATTTTTCGAAACCATTTCCAATTAAAGACAATGTTAGTCGTTTTTTAAAACTGTCTTTATGAACGTCCAAAAACAGAATTTGCTTAGCACAACGTCACTAGAGGGAGTCTGGCCAAATTGGTCAATGATATCCATAAGGACTAATGCATCATAATAGCATGTTTAAGACTGGCATAACTGGAAAAATCGCATACATATGCATTTTGAATCCTAATAATTATGAGCCTCTGGCATCAAACAGACAGTGATTTGGGGAACTAACGTCGACTACTCGCGGATTAATTTAACTAAAGAGAGAAGGGGGCACGGTGTGTAAGATCAACTTAAACGCTTATAAATACATACAGGCAACTACGTTAATGTAAACATGTGTTGGCAACTACCACAGGATTGTGTTGGCTAGCAGTAGGATAACAAACAAGGAAAGGAAACAAAAGAAAGCAACTGAATCCCATTATACCACCTGCTACTGTCATATTATGTGCAAACGTAAATGGTGCAGTACAGCTGCACTACATTTATGTTTATGTAATGCGCATGTGTAGTAATGCGCAGGGTCTACGTTAGATGAAGGTCGCTGTAATGAAGATAAGTTAGACTTGCCTGTCTGTAAGTGTTCTGCTAAAGTTACTAATATAAGGATCTACATTGGATTCCAAGTCTGTGTGGACATTGAATTCTTTACAGCTACCAAATTCAAACGGTCTAAACTAGAGCCGTCTAAACATAAACCCAAACATAGCCTGTGGACAGTATGCTAAGCGTGATATTAATAGCGAAGTGACAATGTGATGTCCAGCAACAAGTTTTAAAGGCTCAAACCATAACACCACATGCTCAGTTTGTAGTTTCGCCTCTGATATACCAGTTATTGACAACGGCTCATTCTGTGAAGTAACAGTGTTCCATGTCAGGGAGTTGACTGTTAACCATAGCCAGCTAAGTTATCTTTGCATCATATATATCGCAGCACAAACACCGTTTTGGTTGGGTAGGCTACGTGATTTGATTGCATGGTGTATTTTTGTAGACCGTGTAGTGCCTGTTCTTCCCTCATTGTGATGGAAATGTTCGTTCGTTCAAATATTTGAGGGCCGTCGAGTTGTAAAGAGATTATTTGAATAATGGGTTACTGTATTCTTCATTTGGTTGGAAAAGCGATGTTTTTTTAAATATAATGGGACGAGATTGTAAATGAGACAGATGTGCCTGCTCCTCCAGCAAGGAAGAGCTAATGAAAGACAGAGACGACTCCATTTTAGGACGCATGCCACGCATAGAAAGTTCAAGAAGATTGCTTAAACATAATTCTGGATCTTAGATTAATTCTTAAATCAGATCATATGAAATCATTCCTAAATGTTTCTACATTAATTTCTGAGCAACGTTGTGTGTAAATTCATTGATAGATTTCAACTTCCAAGATGCAAATATAGCTCTATTGCAACCACACACACACACACTCCTCCCCTCTTTCAAACCCACACATACATGCAAACACACATACATCTCATCTCTCTCTCTCTCTCTCTCTCACACACACACACACCACCTCTGGTTCTCAAAGATCAAAGGCCCCGAGTGCTGAAGGGGAGTTGGGGAGTGTGCTTCAGGTTTATGCAACTCAGGTGGGTGGCCACACCCAGCACCCCTACCAGCACATTCTGTGTGTGTGTGTGTGTGTGTGTGTGTGTGTGTGTGTGTGTGTGTGTGTGTGTCCATGGAGATAGACAGAGAAAAGGAGAGAGAGGGAGATTTAAAATTCCATGCAGTGACATAGGGAGTGTGAAAGTGGAGTTGACAGGACAGCTGGAAGCATATTAACACACACACACACACACATATACACACACACACACATATACACACTTGAACCTTTGTTGCTACTCTCCAGTCTCAGCAGTGAAGAATGCTCCCAGCAGTGACTCTTCTTCTTTTCATGGGACTGACTTATCCACTCTCATCTTCACTTAAAGTGTGTGTGTGTGTGCGTGTGTGTGAGGGGGAGAGGGCATGTGTGTGTAAGTGCAAATTCAGAGCGTAACTGTGTTATCTGGAGGATGATGCCCTCTAGTGCACAGAAGGTGAAGTGCACACATACTTGGTAGGTTGCCTCCTCCTACCAGGCACCAGAAGAGACTGTAGGTGGTTAAAATGAACTACACACACACACACACACACACACACACACACACACAATCACGGACACATATGCTACACACTCACATACACATACACATTCACACTCACGGATACATCTGCTACACATTCACATACACACTCTCACTCTCACTCACACTCACACACACTGACACAACTGCTTAAATCTGAAAGACTTACACACCCTCGCTTATTGTCCTTATTTTTTATACCTTATTTTTTATGAAATACTTGGACGACAGAAAGCTGTGTACAAATGCTGGTATTTATCAGTGTGACTGTGGTGTCTATCCCCATCCATGTCAACACTGTAACTGAGGTCTTTGGCTAACATTAACAAACGAAGGTAGACCTCCACAAACAGTGATGATGTAATAGACGTCAGACTGTGAGAGATGATGATGTAATAGACGCCAGACTGTGAGAGTGATGATGTAATAGACGCCAGACTGTGAGAGATGATGATGTAATAGACGCCAGACTGTGAGAGTGATGATGTAATAGACGCCAGACTGTGAGAGATGTGGAGAGTGTGATCACAGGACAACTTCAGTCACAGAGACTTCAGTATGGCCAGACTGTGAGAGTGATGATGTAATAGACGCCAGACTGTGAGAGTGATGATGTAATAGACGCCAGACTGTGAGAGATGTGGAGAGTGTGATCACAGGACAACTTCAGTCACAGAGACTTCAGTATGGCCGCTAGAGTAATTTCTGCCGAGTTCGCCATTTTTGTTTAAAATGTTTAAAACAAACTTTTTAGAACATAACACAAACTCGTTTAACTGTCATTATTTAATGTGAACGTGTTTGCAACGAGCGTTTGCACCTCAGGTTTAGGATACATTCGATTTCAAGTCAGGGGCTTTTGTACTTTTTCTGTCTGACAGTTGTGAAGGGATGGAAAAAAGTAGCTTATATTGGACAAAACTCCTCCCCCGCATTTCCTGCCTTTCCTGCTATTGGACAAAACTCCTCCCCCGCATTTCCTGCCTTTCCTGCTATTGGACAAAACTCCTCCCCCGCACTTCCTGCCTTTCCTGCTATTGGACAAAACTCCTCCCCCGCACTTCCTGCCTTTCCTGCTATTGGACAAAACTCCTCTCATGCACTTCCTGCCTTTCCTGCTATTGGACAAAACTCCTCCCCCACACTTCCTGCCTTTCCTGCTTTTGGACAAAACTCCTCCCCCGCACTTCCTGCCTTTCCTGCTATTGGACAAAACTCCTCCCCCGCACTTCCTGCCTTTCCTGCTATTGGACAAAACTCCTCCCCCGCACTTCCTGCCTTTCCTACTATTGGACAACACTCCTCCCCCGCACTTCCCTGGACTGAGAGTAGCTAGTAATTATTGGTATGGCTGTTTGTCACCATCATGTAAGGCCTTCTGGGACCTTAGGTCTGCCGTGCACAGAGCCCATTGGTCACCATCATGAAGCCAGGGTTGCATTGTCAGGATCGTTAAAAATGTCGCTAAAAATGTGTTTTATGTTTTAAAAGTGCAACAGTGTGTGCAAGAGCTGTGTATGTTCTCCAGGGATAAATTAAGGCTGTGTTATTTTGTTGTGAAGTCAGTTGGCATTGTAGAGCATTGCCAAAAATTCATCTGTTCTGTCTTGGAACTTTTATATGCCCCGTGTTCCCACTTCCTTTTACGCTGCCTATCAGATCTGCTCATCGGAGCTGCCCTTAAGAACTTATTGGCACAGTCGGTGATGCACCTTGTGGGTCTGGTCTTGAGCGTGTCTTCAGTCGGTGATGCACCTTGTGGGTCTGGTCTTGAGCGTGTCTTCAGTCGGTGATGCACCTTGTGGGTCTGGTCTTGAGCGTGTCTTCAGTCGGTGATGCACCTTGTGGGTCTGGTCTTGAGCGTGTCTTCAGTCGGTGATGCACCTTGTGGGTCTGGTCTTGTTTTACACCTTCATGGTGCATATCCCAGGGGTGAGGCCTCTGAATTGGGAGGATATTTGGGCATTTCAATTACAGTGGTTTTAAGCCGCCAAATTCACCAACAGCTGTTCATTCTTACGCTGAATTTAGGGTGATAAGTGACATGTGAGCTCTGTCGTAAGGTCTAGATGTGAGCTCTGTCGTAAGGTCTAGATGTGAGCTCTGTCGTAAGGTCTAGATGTGAGCTCTGTCGTAAGGTCTAGATGTGAGCTCTGTCGTAAGGTCCTGAACAGCACATGAGTTCTGTCGTAAGATGATTCTAAACTTGCGCTGATTTTGATATTTGTTTGAAAAAATGAGGGCCTTTTTTCACCCATATTCCACGAGGGCCTTTTTTCACCCATGTTATATTGTATATTATATTCCATGTAGACTGTATTGTGTAATGTTTTACAAGCATTGTGCATGTGTGCTTTTGTGCGTGAGCGCGCGTGTGTGTCTGTGTGTGTCTGTGTGTGTGTCTGTGTGTGCATGTGCGAGTTTGTGTGTGAGTGTGGGTGTGTGTGGGTGCGTGAGCGTGTGTCTGTGTGTGCATGAGTGTGTGTGTGTGTGTGTGGGTGTGTGAGCGTGTGTCTGTGTGTGCATGAGTGTGTGTGTGTGTGTGTATGTATGTATTATTAGGTTTTCTCACGCTGCCCTCTGGAGCCATCTGTCTGAGGGGTCAGTTTCCTGCTATTGAAATAAGGGCCATTTACACACTCAGACCCTATCCGCAGTCTCAAAGACATGCACACACACACACACACACACACATACACACACACACACACACACACACACTGTGTAGTCATTCTGCCTCATGATGACCACACATTCTTCCTGTGGTCTCCGCAGATGAGAGGTAGGGACAAAAGACACAAAATATTTCAGGTGTGTGTGTATTGTGTGTATATTTGAAGTGAAGTCCCGTTGAGGTATTCAACCTCTCCCTCTCTCTCTCCCACACAAAAACACACACACACACAAACACCCTCGCTTACATCAAATCCTCTTCAAACTCTTTCAGTCCTCCCATCTCTCTCTCCATCCTTCTCTCTCTTTCTATCTTTCTATCACACACACACACACACATACATACAGATATTGTTGCAGACATCATATCTTATGCTCATTCACTACACATATAGCCATACATAATCACACACGCACACACACACACACATTCTCCAACACATCTCTCTCACAGTTATAGACACCATAGACACCAGACACAGTCAGCCACACACACACACACACCTGAGGATCATAGGTCAACCCTTCTGACGTGGGAATTCTACTCCCCACATTACCACTGTGAGTGTGTGTGTGTGTGTGTGTGTGTGTGTGTGTGTTCTCCAGGTGTAAATGTGTGTATGGTGTCAGGTGTGTTTTGGGTTTTCTGTACTTGTCATTCTCCTTCTCTTTCTGTTCCTCTCTATCACCCCATCCGTAAATCCGACAAGAATGGGCTGTTTGTGCAAGAGCTTAATACGCCGCACACCCCCCTTAACTCACACACACACACACACACCACACTCTTTGTTCCTACAAAGAAAAAAACACACTCCATCCTATCACACACAAAACA
The DNA here is from genome assembly GCA_027481765.1 of Tenualosa thibaudeaui. Classification (NCBI taxonomy): domain Eukaryota; kingdom Metazoa; phylum Chordata; class Actinopteri; order Clupeiformes; family Clupeidae; genus Tenualosa; species Tenualosa thibaudeaui. The sequence goes on along the minus strand of JAIFZK010000147.1, from coordinate 56,135 downwards.
CAAACAATCCCATCTTTCTCCCCTTTCCCCCTAGCTCTCCCTGTCTTTCTCTCTCCCTCTCTCTATCTCTCTATTCTTGTCTGTCTCTCCCTGTCTGTTTCTCTAACTCTCTTTTACTTTCTCTCTATCTCTCTCTCCTCCTTTCTTTCTCAGACAGTGTCAGAGCACCATCCTGGTGTAGCCTCGCCCTTGCCTGTAGTGTTTCATACACACACACACACACAGCAGCAGCCTACCAGAGAAAACACAAACACTCACACCGAGTTCTTCAGCTACCAGAAGAATGGAGACTCAGTGTTGACACACACACACACACACACACACACACACACACACAGTTGCAGATGTGGTAAAGGTCTGTGTGGGGTACTGAGGCGGTCACCCTGAGTGGGGATGTGGCCGACTGGAGGATGTTAGGTGGAAGAATGAAAAACAGCAACAAAGGGTTAGGGTGTCCAAAACAAAGGTGTCCAAAATACTTGCAAATTTATTTAGAAGGGTATGGCAGCTTCCCGAAAAGATGCAGCAATAAAAGAAGAGCAAAACAAATAGCAAAAGCCAAAAAAAAAAACAGTATAAATGGGACGTAGCACTTTTAGCTTTCACCAAAATCCAGCTAACCAAAGTGCAACAAAGAAAAGGCTACATTTAGCATAGCATACAGCAACAGACAGCACAACCTGCTTAAGCACCTACTCTCACTTCCCCCAAAGGTAGAATGAGGGCCATCTTAAATAATGCCTTAACTCATATTGGACCAATGATTGGTCATTGGTCCATACCACCACCAAAGGGGTCACAAAAATGAACAGGGTCTCCCAAATCATATTTTACAACAACAACAAAACATTATAAATCAAAGAAAACAATATTACATATACCCACCACCAACACGATATCCCAATAACACAATCCAAGTTCAAATAAACATTTATACCTTATATACAATAACCCAAATCAAACACCCCTGTGCACTGTGCACACACCCTCTGCTTCGTGGACTGCAGAGAAGCACTGCTCCCACAGCGGGCGCGCTTCCGCAGGGGAATAGTGATGTTGGACCAGGCAGAAGACAGGTATGTGTTTATGTGTGTTTGCGTTACCGAGGAGAGTTTAAACAGAGGGTTGCGTGTACAAAATGGGACATAGATAGTGGGTACCGCACTATATGTCAAAGATATGGGAGATTGTAAAACGGCAGGGAGAAATGTGTGGTGAGTGTTTGGAAATGGAATGCGGAGCACCGCGCTACAAACGCCAGTACCCGGTGCTTAATGGCGTCGGACCTCCCCCAAATGTGCATAAGCATTTCCCAACCCCGGTACTCTGCCCACATTAATAAAACACATACATTCAGTCTACTGTTATTACAGTCCATGAGTGTCAGTGGGTGTGCGTGTGTGTGTGTGTGTGTGAACGAGACTCTCTCTCTCGCTCGCTCGCTCGCTCTTCCACTCGCGCAGGTAGACTATGGCACCTGCCACGAGAAAATGCAAACGCTACTCAGAGAGTCTGTAGCGTTGCGGTGAGAAGGAGGGAAGCAATCACCTTCTCACAGTCTGTCACACCTCCCCTGATCTTAGGCACTCACACACACACACAGTTGCAGATATGGTAAAGGTCTGTCACACCTCCTCTGATCTTGGGCACACACACACACACACACAGTTGCAGATATGGTAAAGGTCTGTCGCACCCATCTAGTCTTGCCAGTGTTAAAGTCACTGGTGTAGTAAAGGCCAGTGTTAAATTCACTGGGTTAGGCCTGTCCCATCCATCACTGATCATATGTGTCATATGTGCAGATATATGTATACATATATGAGAGAGAGAGAGATGTACTAGAGCTGTAATCGGGCCATACACACACACACACACACACACACATAACCGACTGGCTCATTATTCTCGTTATGCACAAGCTCAAAACTTTCCCACAACTCAGACCTCAGACTCAGACTCAGACCTCAGACTTTGCTTTTGTTGCCGGGGCAACACAAACCAAATGGCCAGAGGCTCGCCTCCTTTTCACCTCTGCAGCATCCACTTTCACATCTGTCTCGAGCTCATCGAAACCAATCACCAGACCACGTTACCGCGCACTTGCAAAAGCCCCAAAAAGTTAATTGCTGAATTTGTTTTTGAATTCATGGTTGATTTTGAATTCATGGATAACCACTTTGAATTTGACAGTCCTGCAAATTAATTAAAACCTGAATACACAGATGAGGAATTACACAAATTTGAAGAGGTGATGCAAGGCAGTTCGATAAACTGGTGGCTCAAAGAGTACTACCTCCACATTATCTCTACATTACCTCCACATTATCTCTACATTGTCTGCAGTCTTTTTGCTTTTGGAATGGCATTTCTCTTCAGGTGCTTGTCACTTGACTGGCTGAAGTCTTCTTCATCAAAATGTTCATTGCAAATGTTCATTCTTCATCGCCCACGTAACACTGATTTGTTTCATTTTTTTGGCAGCTGACAGCACCCTCCTTCTTTAGCACTGTAATGCACTCCAAACATGCCCCTGTAAGAGCATACAGTCATACATTCCCCTTTAAGAGCATACAGTGATACATTCCCCTTTAAGAGCATACGCTGATACATTCCCCTTTAAGAGCATACGCTGATACATTCCCCTTTAAGAGCATACAGTGATACAGTGACGGCAAATCTGATTGACTCTTCAAGGTATTTCAACCCTACTGCTTTATGAACAGGACAAATAAACACACCCATGTTGACAAATAAACACATCAATGTTGACAAATAAACACATCCATGTTGACAAATAAACACCCATGTTGACAAATAAACACATCCATGTCAAAACACTCCAACCAACAACACAGAAGATGAGGAACAGAAGTCCAAAGGTGGACTTCACATAACATTAGCACACTGTAGGCTACATGAAACATGTACTGTTGAAACAACAGCACATGAAATTGGGAGCTCCAGCTGAATGCTGAATACTGATCTCTCTCTCTCTCTCTCTCTCCCTCCTTTCCTTTTATCTCAGCTCTTAGAGTAGCTGAACTTCTCTCATTCCTCCATCAGATGGCACCAGAGGCTTTGGAGGGTGTCCCTCCATCTGTCTCTCTCTGGGGTTAATCACTCTTTGTCAGACCCTCCATGTTGACACCCCCAGGCCAATCCAGGGTGGCCACAATGAGGTTTTCAGGCGAGACAGACAGACACACACACACACACACACACACACACACACACACACACACACACACACTCCTCCCAATGCACCTAAGGCCCCCCAATGCAGGTCTGGTTCACCTACAGTAAGAACATGGAAATTCACATCTATAAATCTCAGTTAAATTGGAGGTCTCACACACACGTGACAAATGCATGATTGATGCATGTTATTGGACCCTGTAAACCCTGTCAAAATAGGTCAAAAGGTCAAATAGGTCAAAATAAATCACTATTTTCATTCACTGACAGGACTCTTTATGATGAGTGGTTTATATAAAAAAACAATCCAGGATGGCCACAATGAGGTTTTCAGGCAAGACACTCCTCATAAAAGGGTCTTTATAATGGATAAGGAATGATAATGCTGAATTATCAACACCAGTAGAAGTAGTGGCAGAAGAACAGATGCAGTTCCTCTCTCCTGAAGGGTTCTGTCTCCCGCAGAGCCCAAAATAGATCACATGTATTTGGTTTAACTTTGTACACTTTAACTTTTATGCCTTTATTCATTTTATTGTGCCTTTACTTTCTTTCATCTACTGTACTTTGCTTTTATAATTGTAGAGCACATTGTGTATAAAATGAGCTATATAAATTAACATTTACATATTTATGCATTTTGCAGACGCTTTTATCCAAAGTGAATTAAATTCTTTTGTCAACTATCAATTGTTCAGGGCCAATCTCCCCTAGAGCAACTTAGGGTTAAGTGCCTTACTTAGGCGCACAACGGTGGCAGCTGGGATTCGAACCCACAACCTTTCAATGAACTTTTAAATGAACTTGCCTTGCCCATTAGGAGGGATTGTGTCTCACACAGAGCCCCAAACAGATCACATTTTCTAGTTCCTGTATTGAGAAGGGTTCTGTGGACTGCAGTTGTTCAGTTCCTCCATCATGAAGGGATCTGTCTCCTGCAGAGTCTGATACAACAGGTCTTTGCCCCTCTGGCTTTTGCGGATGTTGCCATGGTCCAACAGACTTCTCATCTGCTCCTGCCTGGGTTTGCGGGAGCGAATAGAATCATAGTCCTCCGCACCGAGCACCTTCCACTGCAGCAGACGGTCCAGCACTCTGTCCACTGTGTTGACACGCTCAATCAGAGCAGTGCGGTGTATGTCTATGAAGTGCTGGGCTACAGAAGGAAGGAGAGTGAAGTCAGCAAACATGGGAAAAGGAATCCAGAGGCTTTGTCATGCTTTAAACACAACACTTTACTAACCTACTTTGTATTTGCAGGTACATCTAGCTAAGTTGACTAGAAGTTTTGCTACATTATTTTAGGCAAAAGCTTGTCTTCATCCTCTAAGCATGTTCAACTGCATGTGCCAAATCATGTCTGTTCACAGCACCTTCTGCATTCTTTTCCATCATTAACATGCACATGTGCACATGCTACTTTGGTGCTCTCCAGGATTTACTGGAAAATGATTACTAGATCACATAATTCAGAGAGATCCTCCAAACAGCAGATAGTGATTGAATGATTACTAGATCACATGTTTGGTGTAATTCAGAGAGATCCACACAGCAGATATTGATTGTGTGATTTTCATTCCTTTTTGTCCGATCACAAGTAACTGACTTGTGTAGTCTTGTGTGTAGTCTTGAGTAACTGTCTTGTGTGTAGTCTTGAGTAACTGCCTTGTGTGTAGTCTTGAGTAACTGCCTTGTGTGTAGTCTTGAGTAACTGCCTTGTGTGTAGTCTTGTGTGTAGTCTTGAGTAACTGTCTTGTGTGTAGTCTTGAGTAACTGCCTTGTGTGTAGTCTTGAGTAACTGACTTGTGTGTAGTCTTGAGTAACTGCCTTGTGTGTAGTCTTGAGTAACTGACTTGTGTGTAGTCTTGAGTAACTGTCTTGTGTGTAGTCTTGAGTAACTGCCTTGTGTGTAGTCTTGAGTAACTGACTTGTGTGTAGTCTTGAGTAACTGCCTTGTGTGTAGTCTTGAGTAACTGACTTGTGTGTAGTCTTGAGTAACTGCCTTGTGTGTAGTATTGTGTGTTGTCTTGAGTAACTGTCTTGTGTGTAGTCTTGAGTAACTGTCTTGTGTGTAGTCTTGAGTAACTGCCTTGTGTGTAGTCTTGAGTAACTGCTTTGTGTGTAGTCTTGAGTAACTGCGTTGTGTGTAGTCTTGAGTAACTGACTTGTGTGTAGTCTTGAGTAACTGCGTTGTGTGTAGTCTTGTGTGTAGCCTTGAGTAACTGACTTGTGTGTAGTCTTGAGTAACTGACTTGTGTGTAGTCTTGTGTGTAGCCTTGAGTAACTGACTTGTGTGTTGTCTTGAGTAACTGTCTTGTGTGTAGCCTTGAGTAACTGCTTTGTGTGTAGTCTTGAGTAACTGCGTTGTGTGTAGTCTTGTGTGTAGTCTTGAGTAACTGACTTGTGTGTAGTCTTGAGTAACTGACTTGTGTGTAGTCTTGTGTGTAGTCTTGAGTAACTGACTTGTGTGTAGTCTTGTGTGTAGTCTTGCGTAACTGTCTTGTGTGTAGTCTTGTGTGTAGTCTTGTGTGTAGTCTTGAGTAACTGCCTTGTGTGTAGTCTTCTGTGTAGCCTTGAGTAACTGCCTTGTGTGTAGTCTTGAGTAACTGACTTGTATGTAGTCTTGAGTAACTGCTTTGTGTGTAGTCTTGAGTAACTGCGTTGTGTGTAGTCTTGTGTGTAGTCTTGAGTAACTGACTTGTGTGTAGTCTTGAGTAACTGACTTGTGTGTAGTCTTGAGTAACTGACTTATGTGTAGTCTTGTGTGTAGTCTTGAGTAACTGACTTGTGTGTAGTCTTGTGTGTAGTCTTGCGTAACTGTCTTGTGTGTAGTCTTGTGTGTAGTCTTGTGTGTAGTCTTGAGTAACTGACTTGTGTGTAGTCTTGTGTGTAGTCTTGCGTAACTGTCTTGTGTGTAGTCTTGAGTAACTGCCTTGTGTGTAGTCTTCTGTGTAGCCTTGAGTAACTGCCTTGTGTGTAGTCTTGAGTAACTGACTTGTATGTAGTCTTGAGTAACTGCTTTGTGTGTAGTCTTGAGTAACTGCGTTGTGTGTAGTCTTGTGTGTAGTCTTGAGTAACTGACTTGTGTGTAGTCTTGAGTAACTGACTTATGTGTAGTCTTGTGTGTAGTCTTGAGTAACTGACTTGTGTGTAGTCTTGTGTGTAGTCTTGCGTAACTGTCTTGTGTGTAGTCTTGTGTGTAGTCTTGAGTAACTGTCTTGTGTGTAGTCTTGAGTAACTGACTTGTGTGTAGTCTTGTGTGTAGTCTTGAGTAACTGTCTTGTGTGTAGTCTTGTGTGTAGTCTTGAGTAACTGACTTGTGTGTAGTCTTGAGTAACTGTCTTGTGTGTAGTCTTGTGTGTAGTCTTGAGTAACTGACTTGTGTGTAGTCTTGAGTAACTGTCGTGTGTGTAGTCTTGAGTAACTGACTTGTGTGTAGTCTTGTGTGTAGTCTTGAGTAACTGCCTTGTGTGTAGTCATGAGTAACTGCCTTGTGTGTAGTCTTGAGTAACTGCCTTGTGTGTAGTCTTGAGTAACTGCCTTGTGTGTAGTCATGAGTAACTGCCTTGTGTGTAGTCTTGAGTAACTGCCTTGTGTGTAGTCTTGAGTAACTGCCTTGTGTGTAGTCTTGAGTAACTGCCTTGTGTGTAGTCATGAGTAACTGCCTTGTGTGTAGTCTTGAGTAACTGTCTTGTGTGTAGTCTTGAGTAACTGCCTTGTGTGTAGTCTTGAGTAACTGCCTTGTGTGTAGTCTTGAGTAACTGCCTTGTGTGTAGTCATGAGTAACTGCCTTGTGTGTAGTCTTGAGTAACTGCCTTGTGTGTAGTCTTGAATAACTGCCTTGTGTGTAGTCTTGAGTAACTGACTTGTGTGTAGTCTTGAGTAACTGACTTGTGTGTAGTCTTGAGTAACTGACTTGTGTGTAGTCTTGAGTAACTCCCTTGGGCACAAACTGGCTGTGTTAAATGCTCACCAGTCTGGCAGCTTCTGTTGGTCTTCAGCTCTTTGACCTCCTCCACCACTCTCACTCTGTCCTCATGGTCTTTATCTGTCCTCTCCAGCGCTCTCACTCTGTCCTCATGGTCTTTATCTGTCCCCTCCAGCACCCTCATTCTGTCCTCATGGTCTTTATCTGTCCTCTCCTGCTGCAGTATTCTGTCCCTCTCCTTCAGTTGTCTGTTCTCTCTTTCCATCTTTGAGGTTAATGCTGTGAAATGACATCACATTGGCACATACATTGACATATTAATGTAAAACATGCAGTGAAATTGCATGAATTAGTGAAAGAGCAATAAAGAAAGATAGGCTAGACTACAAGAGAAGCAAAATAAATAAAAACAAAGCGTTTTATTCTACACCTACTGAGTTGCCTCACTGAAAGATTCAAACTTTTAAACAAAATTTTAACTAAAGGTTTTCACTTCAACACCATTTCCACAACACAAACATAACATAACAATAAAAGCAAAACTATGTTGCTGTGACTGACATAACTACCAACTACCAAAACTATGTTGCTGTGACTGACATAACTACTAATGGACAAGATTTACTCTGTCATCACTCATCAGATCTCCACCAATCATATCTCTCACTCACCCAGAGACTGGACAGATTCCTTCATTTTCTTCCTCTCTTCAACGGTGATCTTCTTATCCACTGAAATACCAGAGTAGAGAGATGAGCAACACATCTGGACACACACACATACACACACAAACAAAGTTTGTGTCTGTCTGTCTGTCTTTAGATGTGTGTGTATGTGTGTCTGGGTCTGTCTGTAGATGTGTGTGTGGCAGTGTATGTGTGTGTAAGGCAAAATGTACTGAAATCCAGCCCTGTGTCAACCGTGTGTCAGCTCTGTGTCAACCCTGTGTCAGCCCTGTGCCAGCCCTGTGTCAACCCTGTGTCACCCTGTGTCAGCCCTGTGTCAGCCCTGTGTCAGCTCTGTGTCAACCCTGTGTCAGCCCTGTGCCAGCCCTGTGTCAACCCTGTGTCACCCTGTGTCAGCCCTGTGTCAGCCCTGTGTCAGCCCTGTGTCAGCCCTGAAGCCAAGAATCTCCATGGGCTGCCATGTTGAGGACCCTCTCTAAACAAAGGAACTTTGCTTTGTTGTGTTGTTATCTGTAAATATATTGTATGTAATGTGTTGTATGTTGTACTGAATGTAATATTGTCATGTTTGATCTTGAACTGATAATGAGGGCAGCAGTAACTGCCTTGTGTGTAGTCTTGAGTAACTGACTTGTGTGTAGTCTTGAGTAACTGACTTGTAATAGCAGTAATAGTAATAGTTGTAATAGCAGCAGTCTGATCATAGTTTTGTGGCAATCTAAAGTTTCTGGACATAGTTCCACACAAATAACTCCATTGCATCTCACTGACATAGACCAGCTGACCAATTACAGACTATTTCAGGCGTCATTGGCCTACAGTAACACTGGGCCAAGTGGGAGATGAGACACATCTCCTCCACTGTTCAGGACTACCTTTTCTCTGTCTCCTCTCTGGAGTCTAGCTCTCTCTCTTTGATCTCTCACTCCTGCTGGAAGGCTCTTTTTCTTTGGCCCTTCTCTGTCTCTCTCTCTTTCTCTCCTGGGTTTGTTTTCTGTCTTTACGTTCTTGGTTTACTCTTGTTTTGGGTTATCTGCTTATTTTATTGTTTGTTTTAATTAATTATGACTTGCATTCATGTTGACTGCTGTTGATACATTTGAGTTTGTGGCTTACTGTTAAATGAACCTTTCAATATCTCTCTCTTCTCCCGTGCCATGCACTCTTGCTCTTGTAGCTGGTAAACTACTTGGTAATAATCAAGGTCAATTTATTCATTTTATGGAGTGAGATTAGTTGTAGTTTCTCACAATATTACCATTAATACATGCTTCCATCCTAGTTCTCAAGTTCAAGACACAAATGAAGCAGACCAGGCCCAGGTAAGTTTAGAAACAACTGTAGAGCGTTACCCTGCTCCTTGCTTTGTGCTGTCATTATACACTACATGCATCTCGAACGCAGCCTACCAGCAATAACAGCTCCTAATGATCATATTTTGTACTGCTGACTTGTATTTAACAGTTTAGGTCATTCATTCAGAGATTAAAAAGTTATGGCACGTTACCTCACTCTTGCTTGAGGTGACAGAGCTCACTTCTACTGAGTGCATCTCTCTCTCTTTCTCTCTCACTGTGCATGGTGGCCTATTCCACAGTTTCCTACTTAAATAAATAGATAAGGGCGGCACTGCAAGCTCTTCCTCTAGTGCTACTACTACTTCTACTACTACTACTACTACTACTACTACTGCTGCTACTACTACTACTACTGCTACTACTACTACTACTACTACTACTACTACTACTACTACTACTACTACTACTACTACTACTACTACTACTACTACTACTACTACTACTACTACTACTACTACTACTACTACTACTACTACTACTACTACTACTGCTACTACTACTAACTACTACTACTGCTGTTGCTACACTGCTACAACTACTACTATAACACTGCTACTGCTGCTGCTGCTATACTGCTGCTGCTGTAGCTGCTGCTGCTACTTTGCTGCTGCTATTGCTGCTGATTATGCTTGCTGTTGCTGCTGCTGCTGCAACTTGCAACTGCTGCAGCTGCTGCTGCTGCAACAGCAACAGCTGCTAGCAACTTAGCTGGCTGATTGCTAGCAACAAACACTGCAACCTTAACAGCAACAACAACAGCAACTAAGCAAGCAGCTGCTGCTGCTGCTGTGCAAACAACTTTGCTAGCAACAACAGCTTTAGCAATAACAATTACAATTGCAGCAGTTTGCTGTTTGCAGCTGCTTGCTGTTAGCAACAACAGCAGCTAACCAGCAACAACTGCTAAACAACAGCTAGCAACTGCAGCAGCAACAGCAAGCAGCAACAACAGCTGCTAACTGCAACTGTTGGCTGCTTTGCTTAACAGCAAACGCAACAACTGTTTGCTGGCAGCAACAACGTGCAACGCTGTTGCTGCTGTTTTTAACTAGCTGTTTAAGCAGCAACAGCAACAACAAACAGCAGCTGGTTTGCGCTGTTGGCTGACAGGCTGTGTTGAGGCAGCAACAACAGCAACAGCAACAACGCTGATTGCCTGGCAGCGGCAGCAAGCTGCAGACAAACAACAGCAGCTTACAGCTTAACAGCAGCTGCTGACAGGCAACCAGCAACTGTTTGCAACAGCTGTTGCTGGCAGGCAACAGCAACAGCGCAACAACAACATAACGCAGCGCTGTTGCAAACAACAGCAGCAGCAGTTGCAGCTGTTAACAACAGCGCTTAACGATTGGTAACAACGCAAGCAACAACGATTGGCAACAACAACTGGCGCAACAACGCTGTTGCCAAACATAACTATTTGCCGTGCTGGTTGCAGCTGTTTGCTGCCAACTGTTTGCAACAACAGCTGGCTGCTGTTGGCTGCTTAGTTTAACAACAGCTGTTGCAGCTTAACGCTTAACAGGCAGTTACGATTTAGAATGTTTAACAGCGCAGCAGCATGCTAGCAAACAGCTGCAGAGCAACCTAGCAGCAACGGCAGTTTAGCAACAACAACTACTAGCCAGCAGCTATTTTTAGCAGCTTACAGCTTTGCCAACTAGCAGCATACCAGCAATTAACCACTAGCAACTAACTAACAACTTACTACATTACTTGCATAACTAACGCTTACCATTGGCAACACATTACTACCACTGTTACTATTACTAACAATTACAACTACTACGCTACTACTACTACTATTACTACAACAACTACTAACTACCATTACTACTACTACTACTACTACTACTACTATTACTACTACTACTACTATTACTACTACTATTACTACTACTACTACTACACCATGAAGAATTCAACTAAATTTGTCTTAGTAAACTCACTTTCTGTGAGCACCCTTTTCCTCATTTGGTACCAGTCCAACCATCACCACCATCATCATCATATCTTTTAGTTGTGTAGCTACATCTTGTCCCTGTTTTCAAATATTAAATTCTTTTCCACTATTTTGACAGTTTTGCTCAGTTTTCAGTGTGAACCTGAATTCTGATGTTAGGCCATAACAAGCGCGTAAATTTGGTCTCAGGTTTGGTAGGGACAATAACAAGCCCAGATAACCCCCCCCACACACACCTCCTCGGTTGTTGACACCTTCCCCCAGCATGCAAAAAATGCAGACTATTTGATGTGATTTCAAGACCGGATTAGTTGGGCACTGCTAATCTGGTATCTGTGTGACTCTGTGAGTAATCTGCCAGGGAAGAATGGTTGTGAATTCAGGGGCTACTACTTGGGTGTTGAAATAGCTGTCTTTTTTTCTTTTTGGTGGCATTGTCTAGGCTATCTGCAATGTAAAACAACAGGACAACATGAGTTTGAATACCAAGGTAACAGTAATGTTAAGTTGTACCTGTTTCTGAGGACCTGCAGGGACTATTTTGTGAGCTGTCCCTATGGTCCATGTGCAAACCTAAACCCTTGGGCTATAATGCTTATTAGCAGGGCTTTCTCGTGTATTAAATGAAAAGGACTTTTAAATCAGAATGTCTTAATGCTTAAATCCATAGCCCTCTCAATGGAATCACTCAAGTCCAATATGATGATGATAGTGATGATGCAACTACCCCATTCCCAATTTTCACCTGCTTCTGCAATTTTCACCTGCTTCTGCAATTTTCACCTGCTTCTGCAATTTTCAGCTGCTTCTGCAATTTTCACCTGCTTCTGCAATTTTCACCTGCTTCTGCAATTTTCAGCTGCTTCTGCAATTTTCAGCTGCTTCTGCAATTTTCACCTGCTTCTGCAATTTTCTTGCAACAAAATAAAAACATTGCAACTTCTGGCATAACTTTTTACAAAACCTACCGGCAAAACATTTTTTGCATTTTTGATCACAACAATAACGAAAAAGGCTGCCATTAGAGCTATGTGGTGTGTGTGTGTGTGTGTGTGTGTGCGTACTTTGGCGCTACGCTTGATGAATGTGTGACTTCACTGCAGAAAGTAACACACAGTCAGTAACACATCATCATCACATTACCTGATGACCATGATGACCCCCCTCCCTCCTAAAGAAACCCAAACACACCAACTCCTCTCTGGTACTTACCTACTGCAGCACCTAAAGAAACCAGAAGCAGAGATGAGGACAAATGGAGACATGAGGACATACAATATGAATACTGTCAACACAGTCACTGTGTGTGTGTGTGTGTGTGTGTGTGTGTGTGTGTGTGTGTGTGTACTTTGGTGCTACGTTTCTTGACCTGGAAAAGATTTGTGTGTTTACATTACAGATGATTGCATGTGTGAGTGTGTGTGTGTGTGTGTGTGTGTGTGTGTGTGTGTGTTCCATGATGAATGTGTGACTCCACTGCAGACTGTCTTACCTCTGCCACCTGAAGACACAAGAAGCAGAGATGAGATCATTAATGAGGACCAATGGAGACAAACACACACATTACATGAGGACATACAATATGAATACTGACAATACAGTGTGTGTGTGTGTGTGTGTGTTCCATGATGAGTGTGTGACTCCACTGCAGACTGTCAGTAACACATCATCTTCCCAGACCTGATGACCATGATGACCCCCCTCCCTCCTAAAGAAACCCAAACACACCAACTCCTCTCTGGTACTTACCACTGAGACCTATAGAAACCAGAAGCAAAGATGAGATCATTAATGAGGACCAATGGAGACAAACACACACATTACATGAGGACACCCAAAATATAAATACAAACAAGGCAATCATAATCTGTGTGTGTGTGTGTCTGTGTGTGTGTTCCATGATGAGTGTGTAACTCCACTGCAAACTGTCAGTTTTCCCAGGCCTGATGACCCCCCTCCTCTCTGGTACTTACATTTGATACCTAAAGAAACCAGAAGCAGAGATGAGATCAATAATTGAGGTAATAACTAGGGATGTAACGACACACCATCAACTACCAAGATTTTGAGATGACTGTGTGAGGATACATAGTGGTTAAGATGAAAGTTGAATCGTGCTGCTTGCTTTCTACAGTACTATTGCAAAGAGAGCCATAATTCAGCTCTTTACTGTAGGCCCACTAAGAGCAAGTGGCAAACCCAGCGTAGGGTAAACAACTCCTGTCCATCTTGTGTGAACACTTGCCATCAGCACATTACATTAACTGGAGACATGTAAGCTAATGTGGGTGTAATGTGGGTTAATTAGGCATGAAGGACACATGCATGGTGGGTCTGTAAACTCTGAAGATTTTCAGTGATATTCACCCTCTCTGTACCACCATCACCCTAATTAATCCAACACTTAAGAGGCTATCAATGAAAGCAATATCCATCCATCAATAAAAGCAATATCCATCCATCAATAAAAGCAATATCCATTGACTCCTGTGAAAATGTTGACTTAACATTCACCAGAGAATGAAGTTGCATGGATGACCATGATGACCCCTCCCTCCTAAAGAAACCCAAACACACCAACTCCTCTCTGGTACTTACCAATTAGACCTAAAGAAACCAGAAGCAGAGATGAGATCATTAATGAGGACCAATGGAGACAAACACACACATTACATGAGGACATACAATATGAATACTGACAATACATTCTGTGTGTGTCTGTGTGTGCATGTATGTGTGTCTTTATGTTTATGTGTGTTTACAATCTACTGATTGCTGATTGCATGAATGTGTGTGTGTTGTAGATGTGTTTATGTTCCATGATAATTGTTTTTGTTTGTTTTCGTTTTTTTTGTTCCATGATGAGTGTGTGACTCCACTGCAGACTGTCAGTAACACATCATCTTCCCAGACCTGATGACCATGATGACCCCCCTCCCTCCTAAAGAAACCCAAACACACCAACTCCTCTCTGGTACTTACCTCTGAGACCTAAAGAAACCAGAAGCAGAGATGAGATCATTAATGAGGACCAATGGAGACAAACACACACATTACATGAGGACATACAATATAAATACTGACAACACAGTGTGTGTGTATGTGTGTGTTGGTGTGTGAGAGAGAGTAGTGCAATGAGATGAATGGCAGCATTGATCTCTTTACAGTCAGAGAAACAGACACACTTACTGATGCTTAACTGAACTCTTCTCTCCTCCATGTGTTCTCCACTGATGACCTGGCATGTGTACACTCCTCCATCTCCCCATCTGAACCCGCCAAGGGTGAGAGACACACCTCCTCTCCTCAGATCCTGGGGTCCACACTCACTCTGCCCTCATAGCCCCTCCCCTCTATCACATGACCATTCTTATACAGGTAGACACAGTCTGTCCCCCTGAACCACCTGATCTCCATGGCAACAGCACTGGTTTCAGGAGAGAGGTGGCAGTGCAGTATGACATCATCACCATCATAACACCTCACAACATCATCAGGGGTGACCAGTTTAAAATCTGTAGGGGGACACAGAGCATAAGGACACGTAGTTTCACACACACACACACACACACACACACACACACACACACACACACACACACACACACACACTCACTCAGGTCATTCCATGTGAAACTGTAGGGGGACACATCATAAGGACACATACACACACACACTCACACACACACACACACACACACACACACACACACACACACACACACACACTCAGGTCATTTCATGTGAAACTGTAGGGGACACAGCATAAGGACACATACTTACACACACACACACACAGACACACACACACACACACTCAGGTCATTCCATGTGAAACTGTAGGGGGACACACCAAAAGGACACATACACACACACACACACACACACACACACACACACACACACACACACACACACACACACACACACACACACACACACACACATACACACACACACACACACACACACACTCAGGTCATTCCATGTGAAACTGTAGGGGGACACAGCATAAGGACACATACTTACACACACACACACACACACACACACACACACACACACACACACACACACACACACACACACTCACTCACACACACACACACACACACACACACACACACACACACACTCAGGTCATTTCATGTGAAACTGTAGGGGACACAGCATAAGGACACATACACACACACACACACACACACACACACACACACTCACACACACACACACACACACACACACACTCAGGTCATTCCATGTGAAACTGTAGGGGACACAGCATAAGGACACATACTTACACACACACACACACACACACACACACACACACACACACACACACTCACACACACACACACACACACACACACACACACTCAGGTCATTCCATGTGAAACTGTAGGGGACACAGCATAAGGACACATACACACACACACACACACACACACACACACACACTCACACACACACACACACACACACACACACACTCAGGTCATTCCATGTGAAACTGTAGGGGGACACAGCATAAGGACACATACTTACACACACACACACACACACACACACACACACACACACACACTCACACACACACACACACACACACACTCAGGTCATTCCATGTGAAACTGTAGGGGGACACAGCATAAGGACACATACACACACAGTATTTTATGACAAAATAATATTATTAATAATAATTGTTATTATCAGTATTTTATGACAAAATAATATTATTAATAATAATTGTTATTATCAGTATTTTATGACAAAATAATATTATTAATAATAATTGTTATTATCAGTATTTTATGACAAAATAATATTATTAATAATTATTGTTATTATTATTGTTATTATTATTATTGTCATTATTATTGTCTTTGTAACTTCCATGCCATAATTAAGAAATTTGGTGTTTGCAAACTGGCCTGTCTTTCTGACATTTAGGCCAGTAGCATTTAGAGAAAACATATTAGCCCCCTATTCTCTGAGAGCTCATACCCTCAGGATTTGACCTATGATATGTTTTTACATGTCCCACCCCTCCCACCCCCGTCTTAATTTGGTTGCTACAGCTCAAAGCAAACAATAATAGTAGATAAAACACCATCATTTTCCCTTTTGCCTTTATTGGTGAACTGTCCAAAGGACCAGGCACTATGCAACTAAAAGTAAGCTTTCAGAAATTGTGTCTCAGTTTTGATCCAGTTGGCACAAAAAGTATCAAGCCTATTTAAGTTTAATTTTAGTGCAAAATATCCTAGATCACTAAATGAAATAAAAAGCAGTCTACAACTGTGTGAATGCCCAGGGTTTGAACGTTATCTTCAAAAGAAATGCTGCTGATAGGCTATTGATAAATGCCGCTTGTCACTTGTCACGTGTCATCAAGTTCCACCAAAATAACTTGCCATTGGAACAGAATGTAAAAGTGCTGTACAACACACCATAAAGCAGAATAAACACACCATAAAGCAGAATAAACACACCATAAAGCAGAATAAACACACCATAAAGCAGAATAAAATGTTGACTATGCACAACGTGGAACAAAAGGAAAGCACATTTCAAGTGTTTATCCAAAGTCACCCACACCTCTCGATCAAACACTGTTAAAGCATCGCCATTTGTTTCAAGTGTTGATCTGGTCAGGGTTGCATACAGCTGTTACTCTCCCATTGCCTTATGCTTCAGTCACCTGCATGTCATTGTGTCCTGTGGCTTCCAATCAGGGTGATTCTCTAGTATTATGTCTCTCCTACAATAGTATCATTGTGAAAATGTGTGCATTTTTGTGTTGTCAATGGCAATGCATTAATGTAAGATGTAAAAGAAAAACTTATTTCTTACGCAAATTAAGAGATGGGGTCAGATGATTAATTGACACGTGTCAGTGACATGTAAATGATATGTCACTGGCGTCGGCATGTGACCATGTGACCCATGTCAATAACACGTGCATGCATGCATGACATCGGAAGTCACCACCATGTCACAGGCATGACACAGGAAGAGGCATTCATGATATCCATGGGTTTTCAAGGAAGTTTGTTACGGCAGCCTTTTCGCCGATACAACTGAAACATCTGCCCTGCCGTGCGACTGAAAAGGTGGGATAGATGTAATGTAAATATAATAGTATAATATAATAATATAATAATTAGACATATGTAAAAGACAACGAGTTTGTTTAAAACGTAACATTTAAAAAAATAAGTTCAGTTTTGTTCCGGCTTAAGTTCTGTTAACTAACGGAACTTGCTGTTTGATATGGTCTAGGTAGGCTAATAGTAACTTGTACTTGTAGGGCATGTTACTTGCCACCGCCACATAATTAGTTTTGTTATAAACAGTTATACCGAATATTCTTTGTGTGTAAACATAGTGGTCAATGTCAAGAGTGGTGAGATTCAATTGAGGTGACTTGGTGGAGTCATTCTCTTTTTCTGCCTATTTTTTTCACTTGGCTTTTTTGTCAGATTAAAAGTCTTATATGTCCATGGTTTTGGTTATCTGCAGGTCCATGAGGATATATTTCTTTTTTTTTTTTTCAATTGTTCTTATTACTATGGACTTTATTCTGTTCCCTATCAGCCCTATCTACCTAATTATATGCCAGAAGTAATGTATCCCAATGGTGCATTCTAAATGGTTTGCCTTTAAGTGAAGTGCATATCAATGATATTCTGATTGTCTGTATATTCATTTTTCCCCATAGAGAAATTGCTCTTACAATGGGAAACGGCCAATGGAGCGAATTTATTGCGGATTACATAAGGGTAAGTTGTATCAGGTATCTGATGTTACTGGTGTCCTGTGCCACTCATCTACTGTCCTAAGTACTGTCTCGCTACACAACTGTGAACTTATCCCATTAGACAGTGGTAAATGAGTGCCTCAGGACAGTGCACAGGACAATTGGCCAGTGGCGTGGGACAGTGCACAGGACAATAGGCCAGTGGCGTGGGACAGTGCACGGAACAATAGGCCAGTGTTTAAGCAATACTCAGTTGTAGACTTGCTGCAGCATTACACAGTCAAAATGCACAATAGTGGAGGTCTCAACTTGGGGCAGATCAAAATATCATCAGATCTGGATATTGTGCAAAATAATGACTGGTTTCACGTGTGTTGTCAAAATATTGCATCTTGCGGTCACTGGTTTTTTTTTTTCGCTCAATCACCCCCTACTTTCCTGTCAGTATAGGCAGCCTAAGTTATGCCCCCTCTGGTCAGCCCTATGGGACCCTCTGGTCAGCCCTACGGGACCCTCTGGTCAGCCCTACGGGACCCCCTGGTCAGCCCTATGGGACCCCCTCTGGTCAGCCCTACGGGACCCCCTGGTCAGCCCTATGGGACCCCCTCTGGTCAGCCCTACGGGACCCTCTGGTCAGCCCTATGGGACCCCCTGGTCAGCCCTATGGGACCCCCTCTGGTCAGCCCTACGGGACCCTCTGGTCAGCCCTACGGGACCCTCTGGTCAGCCCTATGGGTCTGAGAAATTTTGAATGGGGTAAATGGACAGAAATTAATTATTTTCTGGTCTCAGTCAATATGTTATGTTTTTGGGACATTTCTGGCCACTAGTGGCCATTATGACCTTGTGTCCGTGTTTTGTGGGTGTGTTACCATGTGTCTTGTGTTTTGGTGGTGCCATCTGCTCTAGTCTCTTTGCCTCATGTGATCTGTGTTCAGCCATCTTGGTTTTGCCATCTGGAGTTTATCTCTGTCAATCATGTGATCAATTAGTGAGCATATTTAAACCTGGTTGTCTGTTAGGCTGTGCGGAGTCTTTGTTGAACTGCTTGGGTGAGTTACTGCCAAGAACCTTTTCAACCTTTTTGTGACTTGTTTATTTGGGTTTCCTGACCATGGGGTCGCTCTTTTTGGATTTCAGTCTCTTGCTCTGCCTTTGTTAGATTATAATATGTTTGACCTTTTGTCTGGATCTTCTGAGCTTTTTGAATGACTTCATTAAAACTGGAAATTTTATGTTAACTCTACATGAGTCCTCTCATTAGCATAGTGGTTAGCTAACTGCCCTGGTAATCCAATGTCCTGGGTTTGATCCCCAGCCCTGGCTTAATACAATTTTGAATTCTACATATGTTTGTGAATTTTGAACATACTTTTTCATGTAAAAGAAAATTGCATTGTTTAAGTCTCATTACTGATGAATCAGAGCATTGTTAAAGTTTGTAACGGCAATGACTACAGCCTGTCAATCGCATATGTGTCATCACTAATGATGATGATAGTGTTTGCGTGATTCACAAGCATATCAGCAACAGGTCTTGTAGCAGCTTTGCACTTCTCTTTATTAGGAAAGACCAAGATTCCACTGAGCTGAATAGTCACAGGATAAAACACATCAGGTAAGGATTATCTTTCCATTTAACCGCTGCTGAGCGACCTAGCAGGTAGCAAGCTAAACCGTTACTTAGCATGGCAGCTGACCTTATCGTCAATGATGACATTTATTAGCCCAAATGTGAGTGTAGTCTGCTGAGCGGCCTCACACGAAACCCAACATCTCTCAAAGTCTGTTGAAACATTGTTCTGTTTCAATGTGGAAAATTATCTTTAAAATGTGCAAACAACAAATGTGATTCATGGTACATCTCAAAGGGGACCAGAATATAATTTTTATGTTTCCATTGACTCCTGTTCATAGTTTTCCCCATGGAGCTTCTCATTGCTTCTTGTGGATGCATCGTGTTCGATTGCGATGATGTGCACGACTGATGTGCCAAACGACCGCAGAATATGCATGACAGCCATGATGCGTACACGTATGTGATGTCAGCAGCAAGTAAATTCCAGCCCTTAGGAGGCTGGACATTGCATAACACTTCGGACCCAAAATTATCAGGGTCTCTACACATGAGTAAATAGAACAGAATAAAAGTGCATCATCGAACACAAGAAGAGAAATATAAAGAGGTCTTGAATTTAGCTCCCCCGGCAATAGAGTAGCAGTCTTTGCTTATTAGTATGGAGACATTACATGCCTAAGCAGCGGTGTTTACTTAAAACGTCATGACAAGGATAAGAGTGATGTAAATGAAGCAAGCTAAAACTGTTTAAGCATTAGCACTAGATTAGCAGCCATGCTAATTTAAAATGCCCTTAACTTGTGCTGCTAAGTCTCCTTTGAGCCCATTCCGGTTACTACACGAGCAAATATTGCATTATTGTTTTACAGGCTTTAATTCGTTTTTCTAAGCTTAGCGCATGGTACAGTACAGTTCGTAGTTATCATGTATTATCATGTGTAAGCCACATTGTGCAGATGGAGAAATGCCGTCTTTTTCCCCCACAAGAGGGCGCTAGCCTTGTGCATATTATTTGTTTAGGCGGCTAGAGCAATGTTAATGCTTGAAATTAATGTATGTTAATTTTTTGTGTTTTTTTTATAGAACCACACACATTCACCCACCTATGTCTGTACATGTAAAGAAATAAAGAAGAAAAAAAGATTTCAAGAATTAACTGGCTATCCAGATTTTCATTTATTGCACATTCTAATAGGATGACCCTCAGCAATCACACTGTTCCCGAACCCCTTTTCCTACACCCATTATATGAAGACATAGTCGACATAGTCTAGTATAGTCTAGTATTGCTGCACTACCGAAAACCACTTCGTAAAGCTTGTCATTCGAAATGGGGTGCAGGGTCCAAAATGGGGTGGAGTCGAAAGGCGTGACGACAACTCCTCACACTCAATTAGACTACAGTGCATGCCCCTCAATCCCAGAGCACAAGGTATCTCTTACCTCTCATCCCTCCCCCACCGCCACCCTCTCAGAGCACAAGGTATCTCTTACCTCTCTACCCCCCAATCCCAGAGCACAAGGTATCTCTTACCTCTCTACCCCCCAATCCCAGAGCACAAGGTATCTCTTACCTCTCTACCCCCCTAATCCCAGAGCACAAGGCGTATCTTACCTCTGTCTGTGCCCCCCGCTGCCATTGTGTGTTCCTGAAACAGAGACAGATCAGTCAGGATGTTTACATGTAGTTTTACTTGCAATCACATTATCTAGGTCAGACTGGGTAATTTTGTGTCAAATGGACCAATGGCTCACACTTGACCCCCTCAGAACTGGCTGATTCTCATATTTTAGGAGACCACACATCTCAAAGGCAGGTGTGCAAAATTATTCCTTTCTATGAAAATTATGCCTTTGAATAAATTACTCTAAGGCCTAATGTAGCAAGGTGTCAAATCTCATTACTCATGTATAAATCTCATTAGAGAGGGATGGGGTCAGATCATTCATATTTAATGGAGTCAGATGCTCCTGAGGTTAGGTGCTCTCTGTTAGCTAAACCTGAAGAATGCAACGCTAACGAGTACACTGTATTCTTGACTGCAAACCTCAGAAACCAATAGTGTCTGGTAGCCACAAGAATGTGAAAAAGCTTGTCTGTCAAATCTTCGTGGCGATCAATTTGACAGACAAGCTTTTTCACATTCTTGTGGCTACCAGACACTGTTGGTTTCTGAGGTTTTCTGTCAAGAATACAGTGCACTACTGTTTGGGCTAGTCCTGTCCCCATTATGTTTCACAAAATGCATGGAGGCAGTGATATCCCCCCACCACGTCTGCATACTGATGTATCTGGACAGGCTATCCTGGGGTCAAACCCCTTGTCCATACGTCGTCACATGACTCATGTTCACGTCCTCGCACACCTGACCTCACTGGGACTCGAGAAGAACTGAGACAAGAGTGTGCTAACCCTAGACAGCGCACAGGCTTTCTGGTGCGCTCATTGGACACTGTTGCAAACATGGCTGATGTTGATCCGTACATGTCTGTTTCTGAGCTGTGCTTTAGAGACCCAAGGACATCTGCCCTAACGGTTCATCCTGGTGAAAAAGCAGTTCTTGGATGCTTCTATCTTTGGATGCACCCATACTGAAGAATCAAGGGGAAATATATATATATATATATATACACACACATCATGGCTTGCAACCTATATTTAAATAGATGGTAAAATATAGGTATTAAACACATCCTATATTTTTTATAGACGGCTACAGTATAATGAGTGAATAAATAATATTATTGTGAATGGGTGCTGGGTGTTTGCTCTAAAAAAAAAAAAAAAAACTGCTTGCATTTTGTGACAATACAGAACATGCTGGTGACTGACAACCAACTTATTAGGTACATTACCACCACCTACTGGGCTGGAGTCTGGAACAGGTGTCACACTATCAGTCCAGTTGTCATCTGACTTGAGATGTTGGTGAATTGGTAAGAATCTAGGGATTATGGGTAAATATAACTTCTGATCTTATTTTTTTCTTTACTGTTTAGTGAGATTTAGTGTAGTTCCTCAAAATGCAAGATTGGACAATCAACCAAAATTTGGATAATTGTATAAAAGATCAGATGATTTTCTGAGTATACTAAGGACAACCATAACCAGGAAGGCAATTCTAAAAATATGAGACCCTGCAACCTACACTTCATTCTTCTTCAATGAGGAATTGATTGCTTGATCAGTTACCACTGACCTGCTGCACACTCAAAGTGTTACACAAGTGTCACACAAATGTCTGTAGATGCGTCATGGCTACAACTCACTCCCATGAACTAAATGACAGAACCATATGTCAGTAATATCATTCCTTACCCAAGGACTACAGTGTTGTAGGTGGTCATCTGTGATGGTGTGAGGCATTAATATAAATACAAGCTAATCCAATTTTGAATGACAAGCTTTACAAAGTGGTTTTAATACAAGCTAATCCATCACATATGTTATATATGCTTAGCCTTTCATTTTGTGTATTGACAAATTGCATTTTGATTATTTTGATTTCAGGAACATGTCAATATTAACACAATATGTGAACTGAAGCTTTGGCATTTTGGGAAATGCAATCAGCCGAGCTCCACCCCCTACTTGGTCATGTGACTTGGTCATTTTCCGCATGGGCAGCCCGAGTTTAGCAAATGGAACTGATCCAACTTGGCTTTTGTTGTGTCAGCAGATGTGACGTCAGTCAGAGCTCCAAATCTTGGTTGCCGAGACAAATGGAATGCGCCATAGTCCAAAATTTGGTATACTGGACATTTTCAGTTGTTCAGTCTGTACCAGTGAGTAATGCTGAATACCTTTCTAGAAAACGGAGTCAGATCATTTATATTTAATGGAGTCAGAAGAGGTCAAAGTTACTATTTAAATAAAACCTCATGCTAGCACCGAAAAGACAGAACATGCATTAAGGAGACATTTCCTTCCTACATCCCCTCAGTAATACCATTGCCTGGTCCAGTACACTTACACAGTAATGTATGAGGTGTAAATTACACACACACATACACACACACACACACAACTCTTACCTTACACTGTTGTTGCTTCACACTGCTGCTCCTGAGGTTAGGTGCTCTCTGTTAGCTAAACCTGAAGAATGCAACGGCAACAATGTTCCCACATCTAGTCACATACACAGGTCTGAGGGTGACCGTGAAAATGAAAGAGATGTGTTGGTGTTTGGTAAATGAATTCCTGAACTTCTTTCTCAAATTCTCTAGGCTACTGCTAGTAAATGAATAATAACACATTGATATTTGTATTGTTATTTATCTAAATATGAATGTCGATAAGGGACATGCCCTGTTTGTTAAACTATCACATGAAGCCCTCAGAAGCGTCTGTCTGTAGACAGGAAAGAGTACGACCAGAACCTGTGACGACAGGAAAGAGCATGTGCCTGTTTCAGGAAGATGAAAACAGTTGTGGTTTGGCAACACAAATTTCATTTTTCACTGTTTACAGTGATTTACACTCTGCAAGATTTTACAGAAACATGATACTCTAAGCGAGGTATTTACATGGACAGCCCTTTACCACACTCCAGATTTTATTCACTTGGAAGTCTGTTTTTTGTCGTTAAGAGATTTCTGTTACAGATCAGAGACCAATGCTGCACGTTTTATACATGGGCTGGTGTGTATGTTTGGATTGGTTGTGATGCATGTGATCAAGTTTACTTGAGAAGTGGTGTGCATACTTTTAAATTACAAATGTTCAATACAAATGACCAAGATGAGTGCAGCCTGACCTGAACCTCTAGTATTTATGGGAAAGGTTTGGTGCTCCCTCCAGTACTCACTGCTCTACGCACACACTACAGTATCCACTACAGTGGTTGTGGCAGTGGCAGTGACTGATGTGTTGTCGAAGTCAACTTCATTGTCCCAAGAGGGAAATTCCGAGGTCAAAGAGCAGATACAGACAGAGAGAGGAATAGTACAGTGAGATGAATAGCAGCATTGACCTCTTTCCAGCATAGAAACACACTTACTGATCCCCACCCAGACTCTTCCCTCTTCCATGTGTTCCTTTGCTTTTAGGAAGCCAGACTGGACTACGGCAATCCCCTCATCCCTCATCCCAGAGCTCTTTGCTAGTATGTCTCATTTCAGGTGGTACCAGGGCTCTTTGCTAGCGCACCTCGTCCCAGGGCTGTTTACTAGAGCACCTCGTTCCAGGGCTTCAAAGACTCAGTCTGGACTCGGTCTTGACTGAGGCTATCAGTACAAAAATATTTACATTTGCCTACATTTATACATTTACCAGACTCTGTAGTCCCTTTCATTCCCAGTCTGGTGTCATTTTCCCATAGATGAACAATGATGAACCCCCACATTACTCTCTCACACATACAGCAAAGGCTCTGGTGACTTCTGGTACCGTCTCTGGTCAAAGCCCTGGCTTGTTATCTTCCTAAACTAGTGTAATTCAGCCATACAATAAGTCATTAAGAGCATACAGTGACAACACATCTGATACTCTTCAGGTTGTTTGAACCATACTGCTTTATTAACAGGACAAATAAACACATCCATGTTGCCAAAACTATAAGTGCTATGCACTTGCATGTAGTACAAAACTATAAGTACTATGTGTACTATAAGTCCACTACTGAGCAGTTAGATCTCAGTAACTAGTGTACTATAAGTCCACTACTGAGCAGTTAGATCTCAGTAACTAGTGTACTATAAGTCCACTCCTGAGCAGTTAGATCTCAGTAACTAGTGTACTATAAGTCCACTCCTGAGCAGTTAGATCTCAGTAACTAGTGTACTATAAGTCCACTCCTGAGCAGTTAGATCTCAGTAACTAGTGTACTATAAGTCCACTCCTGAGCAGTTAGATCTCAGTAACTAGTGTACTATAAGTCCACTCCTGAGCAGTTAGATCTCAGTAACTAGTGTACTATAAGTCCACTCCTGAGCAGTTAGATCTCAGTAACTAGTGTACTATAAGTCCACTACTGAGCAGTTAGATCTCAGTAACTAGTGTACTATAAGTCCACTCCTGAGCAGTTAGATCTCAGTAACTAGTGTACTATAAGTCCACTCCTGAGCAGTTAGATCTCAGTAACTAGTGTACTATAAGCCCACTACTGAGCAGTTAGATCTCAGTAACATCCTTGGTCCTCTGAAGAAGAGTGGAATAGCAGAAGCTACTGTGAAATCCGCCCCCTACCCATACCCCTAAAGACACATAAGTATATATTTTTTCTTTTAGTTTCAGGCATCAAACTTTCAAAATATAATCTCACAGTATTTACATTAAAGCTGTTAACAAATCAGTGTACTCCACAACTCTATAGTAAAAATCAGTGCCATGGTAGCACACGCATGCCAATACTAAGCCATCCTCACAACAGCATTAGTATCAAACGGGGATGGACTGGGACTTAAAAATGTCAAGGTGATCAGTTATACAGTTACGCGCAAAATAACAGTATGTTTAACAGAGGAAACAGAGGACACGGAACAGAGGAAAAGTTCAATGTTACTAATAGCATTTATGTCCATATATACAAAGGCACTGAGAGCAGTCCACATTCAATTCCAAATGAAAACATGAAGAAAAAGAATATTAGGCTGTTCAAAAAAATAGCAGTGTCAGTGTTTTCATCTACAGACTGAAACATTTACAGCAAAAATTGAAAATGAACTACTAACTAATATTTAGTTGTATGACCATTATTTGTGATCACTGCTTTACATCTGTCTGGCATGGAGTCAACTAACATTTGACACCTGCAAACAGAAATTACAGCCCAAGCTGACTGGCCTGCATTCCATAGATCTTCTGCATTCTTGGGTTTTGCATCAAAAACAGAATTTTTGAGGTCACCCTTACAAATTCTCAATCAGATTGAGGTTCGGGGATTGGGCTGACCACTTTGACATCAATCTTGTTGCTATTTTGCTAGTGTGTTTGGGGTCATTGTCCTGCAGAAACGCCCATTTTAAATTCATTTCTTCCTCAGCATAAGGCAACGTGACCTCTTCCAGTATTTTTAGGTACTGGAAGTGGTCTATGGTGCATGTTTTACAATAAATGGGCCCCATCCAAAGTATGAGAAACATCCCCAAACCATTATGCTCCATGTTTCAGTCTTGTTTGTATTCTGTGTTTGGGGGTCGCCTCGCAAACTCTCTGTGGCCTTTAGACCCAAATAAGAACAATCTTGCTCTCATCTGTCTATAGAATATTGTGCCACTTCTCTTTAGGCCAGTCAATTTGTTCTTTGACAAACTGTAACCTATTCAACATGTCTTTTTTCCAGCAATGGTACTTTACGAGGGTGTATTGCAAATAGTCTGGCTGTACATAGGTATCTTCTCATTGTTGAAGTACTCAGGTAAATGAAGATCTTCTTTGATCTCTCTGGAGCTGATCATTGGATGCTTCTTTGCCATTCTTGTTATTCTGTGATCTACGTGGATGGTAGTATTCACTTTTCTACCACGTGTTTTATGTTTTCTTTCCAGTTGAATGCATTTGAGATCATTTTAGCTGAACAGTCAATTATTTTCTGAACTTCTTTGTATGTTTTCCCCACTCCAATACATTTTTTGATCAAAGTTCTTTCTCTTTCAGTACAGTGTCTGGAATGACCCATTTTACTCACTGAGCAAGGCTAAAACCAACAGGTACATCTGCTGCCTTCCTTTCTTAAAAAAGGGCCATAATTAACACCAATTTCTTCACAGATTGAACAATCTCCCTAATTGGACTTCACAGTGTTATTAACTTGAACAAACGGCCTTCATTAAATGAGTTAATTACCCCCAATCAGCAGCATTCATGTCATGTCTCTTAAGTCAGTTGGTTGGCCATAACTCTGCTACACCTAGTAATGAATTTGTTTTCTGCCAAAATCAGTACTTAAGCACATTAGTGATGCTAGACTGCTATTGTGCTCCTAACTGTATACAGCTACATCATACCAAATCAAACTACAGCTACATCATACCAAATCAAACTGCCAAGTGGTGGGGTAGTTCTAGCAGCTCATATAGAACTATGTGCAGAAGTACAGGAGCTCATATAGAACTATATGCAGAAGTACAGGAGCTCATATAGAACTATATGCAGAAGTACAGGAGCTCATATAGAACTATGTGCAGACGTACAGGAGCTTATATAGAACTATGT
The DNA here is from genome assembly GCA_027481765.1 of Tenualosa thibaudeaui. NCBI lineage: Eukaryota > Metazoa > Chordata > Actinopteri > Clupeiformes > Clupeidae > Tenualosa > Tenualosa thibaudeaui. Next base: position 28,502 of record JAIFZK010000147.1, on the reverse strand, counting down.
GCAGAAGTACAGGAGCTCATATAGAACTATGTGCAGAAGTACAGGAGCTCATATAGAACTATGTGCAGACGTACAGGAGCTCATATAGAACTATGTGCAGACGTACAGGAGCTCATATAGAACTATGTGCAGAAGTACAGGAGCTCAGCTCAGCTCCCACAAATGAAGCCCTGCTTAATCAAGCCCTGTTCTGCACATTTCTGCAGGGCATCAGACTTTTTGTCTGTCTGTCTTTTTGCCTCTCCTGTTTCTCTCCTTTCTCTCCTATCTAATCCCCTAATTATTACCGCCCGGACACCTCCCAAAAACCCAACACAAGATTGACACATTCTGACACTTCTGACCATCACACAGACACTTACATGCACATCCACACACAGGCAGTTTGGTAAACTTGTGGCCACAGAGTAAATGACGTTTTATATATATATATAATCGTCCACATTGTAATTGTAATTGTAAACTAAATTGTAAACTTCAGTAAGAGCAGGCTACATTACCTAAATGTTGTCTGCAGTCTTTTGCTTTTCGAACGACGTTTCTCAAATGCCCTTCAAATGCTTGTCACTTGACTGGCTGAAGTCTTTTTCATCAAAATGTCCATTGTAAACACGGTAGTGTTTCCACTGTAAACACGGTAGCATGCTCACCAGGGCGGACTTCTGTTGCCATCTATCCATCCGGGTTGAATTTGAGCTTTTTGTGGTGGTGGTTGTCAAACTGGAGGTACCAGTGCATCCTGTGGTGATACTGAACCAAGTGGATTCCTGCGTCAACTCTCCCTAAAACAGCTAGGACAGGTGACCTTAGACTGTATAAGATAACCTCTATAAGCCTACTAGCCTACTGAGCATTGCAGTTAGATGGGTCCTCTAAAGCTCTAAAACTTTACTGGACTGGGGACGCCTCATGGAGCAGAAGACCCCAGTTTGGGAACCGATGCTCTAAAGAACAGTGAACTAGCAGTAGAGATTGTGGAAAAACAAAAAGACAGCTGTAGATTCATCTAATCTAGTCTAATTTTATCGAATCTAATCTCATCTCAAAGATACTTTTGAAGAAGTGGAGGGAGTGTTATAACACAGGGTGTGAATACTTATGTCCATGTGAATATTTCAGATTTTATTTTTTTATTAATTTGCAAAAGTTCTACTCTTTGCTGTCATTATGGGGTACTGAGTGTAGACTGAATGTGCTTTAGAATGAGTGTATATGACAGTTCTTGGAACTGATATACACAATATACACAGTTCTTGGAACTGATTGCTGTAAATATTTCCACTGGATAATTAGTTGTAGGTGAATACCAAAAATATGAAGGATATCTTGTAAATGTAATCATCCATGGGTTTTTACAAGATTATGTAAATATAACTAAAAAAGTGTTAGCTTATTTGTACAGAAGTAATGTACCTTTTGTGATATTTCAGAGGCAGCTGACATATTGTTTACATATTAGGCCATTCAGAGGCCTTCTAGAATCAATCAACATTCAACAAGATGTTTGACCTTAAGACTTTTATGTGATTAGGCCCATTATTGCAATGTAATGAATAACGGCTACAGAGACCGGCTGCTCTCTGAGCTTAACACACAAGGCCAAGGTAAAGAAGTCCAAGACATTATCCAATTGTCCACTGTTCCCAGTTGCTCCCAATGTGGATGGCAGCCTCTGACACTGGTGTGTGAGTATTTGTTTGAATGTGTTTGAATGGGTGAATGTGAATCACACTGTAAAGCGCTTTGGAGAAAGGCGCTATATTATTGCAGTTGGGTCATTCCGTGTCAGATGGACCAGTGCCTCCCACTTGATTCCTTCAGAATTGGGTGATTCTCAAATATTATGTGCCCACACATCTCAAAGTGAGGTGTGCACAATTACACCTCAGTATCTCTAGGATTTCTATGAAAAATATGACTTAGAATGCACCCACCCCCTCTTCCAAAGAAGTACCTGTGCATTTTTGGCAACTTCAGATTAGAATATCACCAACACTTTGATTTAAGCACATGCTTTTGTATGCAAACAGTCCAGGAATTAAACAGTGTCTGCAATCTTGCCATCACCTGTGAAATCCTGATGCCCCGAACATTGGTTTGTTTTGTAAAGGTTTCAATATTTATGAGCCTCCTAGGGAAACAGTGTTGTCTATAAACCTATTTTTTCAATTTGCTGCAATAGTCTGCTAGTCTACTAGCTCAGAACCTGTAAAGGACACAGACAAATGGACACAGGCGTCACAAAATGTCCGCAGGCGACTTTTGAACAATCACCATCACATTTACGGCTGACAATTGTTAGACAACCTTTGATCTCATCAAACAGATGATGATCTGAGCTTGTCAAGAATTACTGTTGAAAGCCCAATGTAGCAAGAGGTCAAATCTCATTTTTCTTGGAGGTGGTGAGAAAATTCAAGGTCAAACTTGTCACATTGATGGGCAAAATGTCATCCAGTGGTCAGTACATTTTCTCATAATTGGAAAATTTTTACGTTTCAGATTTTTGGATATGTGGGTTGATAATTAAATTTGTAGCTTTGTAGCACCAACCCCACATGACCATTTTAGGTTCCAAAATTAGGGGCCCATTGATTTTTTTCTAACTTTGGACATGACCCTAAAAAAGTAGTTAGCTTTACCAGTTCTAAGTTGTCTACAGACTGGTGGACTATCGAACAAATTGAAAAAATGTGTTTATAGCCAATGGTTTTACCAGGGGGCTCATAAATACTGAAACCTGTTTGGTTCATCTGGACATCACAGGTGGCTGTGCTCGAATCTCAAATAGTTTTGGTGATGTTATGTTCTGAATTTGCCAAAAATGCCCACATTTTTTGGAAGAGGGGTGGGTGCATTCTAAGGCATAGTTTTCATAGAAATACTTACTGACACTGAGGTATAATTTTGCACACCTTCCTTCCAAGAATCAGCCAATTCTGAGCGGGAAAATCCTTCAAAAATGGTCCATTTGACACAGCATGACCCAGTCCATTTACCATTTTTACCAACTGTGGATGAAACAGAACAGAACTTGGCCAGTTGTTAACTATCTTGAGGCCACTAGGGTCCAGCCTTTGGTCTCTGGTCCAAACAGGAACACAAGACAAGTAGGGTTCTTCCAAAGATCAAAAAATCAACAGCAGCTTACTTACAGGATGAGAACATGGCTCTGTGTGTGTGTGTGTGTGTGAGTGTGAGATATAGATACACACTCACACACCAACACCTCCCCTCCAAGAAAGCACACACACACGATTGTATCAACTAATGAGCAGCAGATTTAGACAGATTCAGGCATGTGAGACATTTATTGCATTTAGTGGATGTGTTTTATGGACACAGGCCTCATAAAGTACTGCACACACACACACACTTTAAAGTACACATTATACAACAGCGAAGATTGGACTTGAAACTATACGTTTTAGCTGCTCATGTATACATCAAGACAAACCAAACATGTAAACATGTACACACACACACACGTACACATTCTCTCTCTCACACACACATACACGTACACACTCACGCTCTCACACACACATACACACTCGCTCTCTCTCACACACACACACACACATTCAAAAAGTTGTTGGATGTCTGATAGGGTGTGGATGGTCAACAAGCATGTATAATGTGGGGTCTGCACTGTTAAGCTATGTTACTGGTTAACCCCCATTACCAGGGACAGACCACCAAAATCAGGAACCGTTACCATAAATCGAGGTTGTTTGGTACGCTTAAGTGACGTCATTTGAAGATAAGTGGTCACTCCTACATTAGTAAGTTATCTGGGTTTGCCGTTAGACAGTAACCGCACTTCATGGTACAGGCACCACCCCAGTGGCATGTGTGACAAAAACACACACACACACGCAAAATGAAAGCCAATGTCTGGTAATTGCACCTTGACAAACATCCTTGATTTGTAAAGTAATTTAAATGTTTTTAGTATGCATTGTGGAAATGATTTAGCCGAAACTGAGACCTTAAGATTAAACAGTAAGCTAGCATTGTTTCATTTCTCTGTACTTCCACACATAACTTACTTACGCTAGCTGCTAGTTACTGTGGGCTCCAGAACCCTGGGTGTGAAGGTTGTACCAAGAGGCGTGAGGATTCAGCATCAGCCTTTTCCAGTTCAACCCCACATATGTTACAGTCAACTGTGTGTGTGTGTGTGTGTGAGTGAGAGAGAGAGAGAGAGAGAGAGATTATTTTTGTTATGTACAAAAAAGTATTGCTGCCATAGTAACTCCTCTCCACACTCCAATGCCCTAGGGCAGGGTGCACAGATGCTGGAGAGGGTGCCTATGGCTTCAGATCCCCAACTAAATTTTCTAGCAACCAGTCAGTGAATAGAGATTGAGGGCAGAACGAATAATGCAGGTTGAAAGTTCAAACAAAAGTGTCTCCCCACCACAAAGTAAACATTGCTTATCAAGAGCCTCTTCAAGAGTGTGGTCCACTAGGCAATGAAAAAGGCCTGTGTGTGTGTGTGTGTGTGTGTGTGTGTGTGTGTGTGTGTTAAATCAGTGGTGTGTGTGTGTGTGTGTCTGTGTGTGTTAAATCAGTGGTGTGTGTGTTAAATCAGTGGTGTGTGTGTTTGTGTGTGTTAAATCAGTGCTGTGTGTCTGTGTGTGTTAAATCAGTGGTGTGTGTGTGTTAAATCAGTGGTGTGTGTGTGTGTGTTAAATCAGTGCTGTGTGTGTGTGTGTGTTAAATCAGTGGTGTGTGTGTGTTAAATCAGTGGTGTGTGTGTGTGTGTGTTAAATCAGTGGTGTGTGTGTGTGTGTTAAATCAGTGGTGTGTGTGTGTGTGTTAAATCAGTGGTGTGTGTGTGTGTGTGTGTGTGTTAAATCAGTGGTGTGTGTGTGTGTGTGTGTTATATCAGTGGTGTGTGTGTGTGTGTTAAATCAGTGTTGTGTGTGTGTGTGTGTTATATATGTGTGTGTGTGTGTGTGTGTGTTATATCAGTTGTGTGTGTGTGTGTGTGTGTGTGTGTTAAATCAGTGCTGTGTGTGTGTGTGTTAAATCAGTGCTGTGTGTGTGTGTGTGTTAAATCAGTGGTGTGTGTGTGTGTGTTAAATCAGTGCTGTGTGTGTGTGTGTGTGTGTTAAATCAGTGGTGTGTGTGTGTGTGTGTGTTAAATCAGTGGTGTGTGTGTGTGTGTGTTAAATCAGTGGTGTGTGTGTGTGTGTGTGTGTGTTAAATCAGTGGTGTGTGTGTGTGTGTGTGTGTTAAATCAGTGGTGGTCATCCCCCATGATCCTGCTCTATCTGCTCCCGCTTCCTCCTTTGTCTTCCTCTGGTCTTCCTGTTGAAGTCCTATTCCGCTGATCAGGTCATGTGACTCGCTGGGAAGAAAGTCCGCTGTGCTCTGCCCAGACTCGCCTGAGAGAAATGTCTGCAGAGAGAGCACAGTGTGAGTGAGTGAGTGTGTGTGTGTCAAACTGCAGAGAAGAGAGTGTAGTTGTGTAATTGTGTATGTGTGTTAGTTGTGTAATTGTGTATGTATGTTAGTTGTGTAATTGTGTATGTATGTTAGTTGTGTAATTGTGTGTTAGTTGTGTAATTGTGTGTTAGTTGTGTAATTGTGTATGTATGTTAGTTGTGTATGTATGTTAGTTGTGTAATTGTGTATGTATGTTAGTTGTGTAATTGTGTATGTACGTTAGTTGTGTAATTGTGTATGTATGTTAGTTGTGTAATTGTGTGTTAGTTGTGTAATTGTGTATGTATGTTAGTTGTGTAATTGTGTGTTAGTTGTGTAATTGTGTATGTATGTTAGTTGTGTAATTGTGTATGTATGTTAGTTGTGTATGTATGTTAGTTGTGTAATTGTGTATGTATGTTAGTTGTGTATGTATGTTAGTTGTGTAATTGTGTATGTATGTTAGTTGTGTAATTGTGTATGTATGTTAGTTGTGTATGTATGTTAGTTGTGTAATTGTGTATGTATGTTAGTTGTGTAATTGTGTATGTATGTTAGTTGTGTATGTATGTTAGTTGTGTAATTGTGTATGTATGTTAGTTGTGTAATTGTGTATGTATGTTAGTTGTGTAATTGTGTATGTATGTTAGTTGTGTAATTGTGTGTTAGTTGTGTAATTGTGTGTTAGTTGTGTAATTGTGTATGTATGTTAGTTGTGTAATTGTGTATGTATGTTAGTTGTGTAATTGTGTGTTAGTTGTGTAATTGTGTGTTAGTTGTGTAATTGTGTGTTAGTTGTGTAATTGTGTATGTATGTTAGTTGTGTAATTGTGTATGTATGTTAGTTGTGTAATTGTGTATGTATGTTAGTTGTGTATGTATGTTAGTTGTGTAATTGTGTATGTATGTTAGTTGTGTAATTGTGTATGTATGTTAGTTGTGTATGTATGTTAGTTGTGTAATTGTGTATGTATGTTAGTTGTGTATGTATGTTAGTTGTGTAATTGTGTATGTATGTTAGTTGTGTAATTGTGTGTGTATGTTAGTTGTGTATGTGTGTGTTAGTTGTGTATGTATGTTAGTTGTGTAATTGTGTATGTATGTTAGTTGTGTAATTGTGTGTTAGTTGTGTAATTGTGTATGTATGTTAGTTGTGTATGTATGTTAGTTGTGTAATTGTGTATGAATGTTAGTTGTGTATGTATGTTAGTTGTGTAATTGTGTATGTATGTGTAATTGTGTTAGTTGTGTAATTGTGTATGTATGTTAGTTGTGTATGTATGTTAGTTGTGTAATTGTGTATGTATGTTAGTTGTGTAATTGTGTATGTATGTTAGTTGTGTAATTGTGTGTGTATGTTAGTTGTGTATGTGTGTGTTAGTTGTGTATGTATGTTAGTTGTGTAATTGTGTATGTATGTTAGTTGTGTAATTGTGTATGTATGTTAGTTGTGTATGTATGTTAGTTGTGTAATTGTGTATGTATGTTAGTTGTGTATGTATGTTAGTTGTGTAATTGTGTATGTATGTTAGTTGTGTAATTGTGTGTGTATGTTAGTTGTGTATGTATGTTAGTTGTGTAATTGTGTATGTATGTTAGTTGTGTAATTGTGTGTTAGTTGTGTAATTGTGTATGTATGTTAGTTGTGTAATTGTGTATGTATGTTAGTTGTGTATGTATGTTAGTTGTGTAATTGTGTATGTATGTTAGTTGTGTAATTGTGTATGTATGTTAGTTGTGTAATTGTGTGTGAGTTGTGTAATTGTGTATGTATGTTAGTTGTGTATGTGTGTTGGTTGTGTATGTATGTATGTATTTATGTTAGTTGTGTAATTGTGTGTTAGTTGTGTAATTGTGTATGTATGTTAGTTGTGTATGTATGTTAGTTGTGTAATTGTGTATGTATGTTAGTTGTGTAATTGTGTGTTAGTTGTGTAATTGTGTATGTATGTTAGTTGTGTATGTATGTTGGTTGTGTATGTATGTATGTTAGTTGTGTAATTGTGTATGTATGTTAGTTGTGTAATTGTGTATGTATGTTAGTTGTGTAATTGTGTATGTATGTTAGTTGTGTATGTATGTTAGTTGTGTAATTGTGTATGTATGTTAGTTGTGTAATTGTGTATGTATGTTAGTTGTGTATGTATGTTAGTTGTGTAATTGTGTATGTATGTTAGTTGTGTAATTGTGTATGTATGTTAGTTGTGTATCTATGTATGTATGTATTGTGTTGATGTTCTGTGCCAAATGGACCAGTGCCACTCAACCCCTTCAGAACTGACTGTGTGACAGGTGGCTTCTGACAGTTTGCAGACAGAGTTTAGTACCTGGACTATTTGCATACAAAAGTCTGTGCTTGTGTAGTTTTGGTGATGTTATAGTCTGAAGTTGCCAAAAATGCTCACAGGCACTTTTCTGGAAGAGAGGGGGGGTGCATTTGAGATGTGTGGCCACATCAGATTTGAGAATCAGCCAATTCTGAAGGAATCGAGCCGAGAAATCCTTCAATAATCAATTTGACACAGAATGATGCTACAGGCAGCATGACAGGTCTGAAGCAGTCCTTGTGTGTGTGTGTGTGTGTTTGTCTCTTACCTCAGTTAAGACTGTAGGCAGCATGACAGGTCTGAAGCAGTCCTTGTATGTGTGTGTGTGTGTGTGTGTGTGTGTTACCTCAGTTAAGACTAGGCAGTGTGACAGGTCTGAAGCAGTCCTTGTGTGTGTGTGTGTGTGTGTGTGTGTGTGTGTGTGTGTTACCTCAGTTAAGACTGTAGGCAGTGTGACAGGTCTGATGTAGTCCTTGATGTCTTGATGGTGTCGTGTGATGAACCAATAGCAGCCCACACTCAGAGCCCCCAGCACTGCAAACACAGCTGCCAACGACCACCCCATATACAAATCCCACCCCCACTAAACAAACACACACACACACACGGTACCAACAACACCACCAACAACAAAATGATTATGATTATTATTTTTATATCAGTAATAATTGTATTGTGTTATGAATTCAGTTTGTTACCAGTGTCTACAACTGCAGTCTTTTCAGTAACTGTGCTAACTGAAATTGCGTTTGTACTGAATGGCTTGCCATAGTCTGTCTTATGTTAAGATGGCTTGCCATAGAGGCGCACATGGCTAGTTCTTGGACAAACGTAAACAACGGTCCACAGACTCTTTCCTCTCTCAAGGTTGTTAGTATGTCTACATTTCTCAGTTGTTCATTGGCTACTTCAAATACAATCCTATGATGCTGTGGTAATGATGCAATAACCATTTCCAGGCTACAACCACTAGGTGGCACTAAAATACAAACCTGCCTTTGTGGTCCACACACACACACACCACTGTCTGTAACACACACTCTCGTCAAACAATCATTATGTCTGTAACACAGACACACACACAACACACACCTGTCTAACCATAATCCTGTCTGTAACACACATACACACACATACACACATCTCTTATTATCATCTGCCAAGGCTTTTTACTTCTGTCAGCTACATGTTCATGTTCAAAGAGTGCTGTGTGTGTGTGTGTGTGTGTGTGTGTGTGTGTGTATGTTTGTGCTTATACACACTCACCTGACTGAGGGATGAGTTGGCACACAGGTGTGCTGGTGTTGGCGTAAGGTTTCAGGTAAAGCAGGAAGTGCACCTTCACACAGTACCGCACTCCAACAGATAAGGGTTCCACACGTACCGCAGGCCCACAGTCCCTACAGAACACCTGGTAACACACACACACACACACACATGCACACTTTCAGTTCTCTAAAATCTGTAGGACTTCATGACTCAGTGGTCCTGAGTACTTGTCTTGGAGACTGTGTATGTGTGTGTGTATGTGTGTGTGTGTGAGTGTGTGTATTTGTGTTACCTTCATGCTCTCTCCCTCGCTGGAATAGAACACTGCGTGTGTGTGTGTGTGTGTGTGTGTGTGTGTGTGTGTGTGTGTTACATTCATGTTCTCTCGCTCTCTAGAATAGAACAGTGTGTGTGTGTGTGTGTGTTACCTTCATGTTCTCTCCCTCTCTAGAATAGAACACTCTGTAACGCAGGTGTCCTCCATATTCGTCTTGGAGACTCTGGTCTCCGCCCATCTGGACACTCAGGTATCCAGGAGACGCCATGACAACCACCTCAGGAGAGCAGGAGTCGACTACAGGAGAGAGAGAGAGAGAGGTGGATGAGGGGGGGTTAGAGAGAGAGAGAGAGAGGTGGATGAGGGGGGTTAGAGAGAGAGAGAGGTGGATGAGGGGGTTAGAGAGAGAGAGAGAGGTGGATGAGGGGGGTTAGAGAGAGAGAGAGAGAGATGTGGATGAGGGGTGTTAGTGAGAGAGAGAGAGAGATGTGGATGAGGGGGGTTAGAGAGAGAGAGAGAGAGAGTGGATGAGGGGTTAGAGAGAGAGAGAGAGAGGATGAGGAGAGAGAGAGAGAGAGAGGTGGATGAGGGGGTTAGAGAGAGAGAGTGGATGAGGGGGTTAGAGAGAGAGAGAGAGATAAAAAGAAAAATGATGAGGGGTGAGAGAGAGAAAGAGAGAAAGAGAGAGGTGGTGTTGACTGATTCAGACCCGTGCAGTAGGAAGCTATATTGCAAAGCCAGTAAGAAGTAGCCAGAGTTAAAACTGCATCTTTGTGTTGCAGATAATGGCAGATTGTGGCAAATAGGATTGCATACGTGTGTGTTTTATCTATAGAGCCCAAGTCTGTGCTTCAGTTAATGATATCTTTAGTATTTTTGTCCAAACACCAAACTTGGCACTGCACTCACTTGTGTTATTAACAAGACACACACCCAATTAGACCCACACCCAATTAGAGGTCAGAGGCTACAGAGGAACAGACAGACAGACAGACGTTGTCTGGCATTTATAGACAGATTCCACCACACACACACACACACACACACACACACACAGCCGGAGTAATCGATCTTACTGTGGATACATCCCACTTTCTTGTCAGCCTGTTGCCATGCCGACGTGGCATTGTTGCGTTGCGAGCGCACCCGTAGTGTTGCCCCGTACAGGTCTGTTGCTACGGCGCTGAACTCACACTCTTTCTTCAGCGTCTTCACACAGCCTGGCACGTTTAGCCACGGCCCATCTTCTCTGCTGTAACACACACACACACACACACACAGGTTTAGCCACAGCCCATCTTCTCTGCTGTAACACACACACACACACACACAGGTTTAGCAACGGCCCATCTTCTCTGCTGTAACACACACACACACACACACACACACACACACACACACACAGGTTTAGCAACGGCCCATCTTCTCTGCTGTAACACACACACACACACACACACACACACACACACACACACACACACACACAGGTTTAGCCACGGCCCATCTTCTCTGCTGTAACACACACACACACAGGTTTAGCCACGGCTCATCTTCTCTGCTGTAACACACACACACACACACACACACAGGTTTAGCCACGGCTCATCTTCTCTGCTGTAACACACACACACACACACACACACACACACACAGGTTTAGCCACGGCTCATCTTCTCTGCTGTAACACACACACACACACACAGGTTTAGCCACGGCCCATCTTCTCTGCTGTCACACACACACACACACACACACACACACACACACACACAGAGACACACAGGTTTAGCCACGGCCCATCTTCTCTGCTGTCACACACACACACACACACACACACACACAGGTTTAGCCACGGCCCATCTTCTCTGCTGTCACACACACAAACACACACACACAGGTTTAGCCACGGCTCATCTTCTCTGCCACGGCTCATCTTCTCTAGTGTGTAGTACACACACACTAAGCGCTCCTTGTTGGAAGTTGGACGTTTTTTCAGCAATTAAGATTCATTATGATCCTTTAAAAGTACTTCTCAGCACACTCACAAGACATCACACTGAACTTTATAAGACATCACACTGAACTTTATAAGACATCACACTGAACTTTATAAGACATCACACTGAACTTTATAAGACATCACACTGAACTTTATAAGACATCACACTGAACTTTATAAGACATCACACTGAACTTTATAAGACATCACACTGAACTTTATAAGACATCACACTGAACTGGTTGTTTGTTTCATGCAGGGGCTGGACAATATGGTAGATGTGTGCTTTGGTTCCCAGGCTCTATTAGAGCTCATTTAATATCAGTGACAACACCATGTGGCAGTCAAAGGCTAATTATGCACGTCTTTGTCAAGATATTAGCCTAGGCTATTTAGCAGTAGGCCTAACTCAGCACACAAGTCTAAGTTCTTTGATAGTTCTGCTCATTTAACAACCTAGTGGGGTGGTGGTAGCGTAGTGGTTAAGGAACCTGGCTAGTGAAAAGGCACTTAACCCTAAGGTGCTCTAGGGGAGACTGACCCTGATGTAAGACACTTAACCCTAAACTGCTCTAGGGGAGACTGACCCTGAACAATTGATAGTTGACAAAATTGTAAGTCGCTTTGGATAAAAAAAAGCGTCTGCTAAATGCATAAATGTAAACGTAGTCTATGAGGTTCTGCAAATACATCAGAGCCTCCAGAAAAAAACACCTCACCTAACACCTCATTCACACCACAGTCTGATGCTGTAGTGCTATCCTGTCAGACACGCTGTAGCAAAAACACACTGCCTGACCACCACATCAGACAAATGTGATGCTTTCACTTTGACCACCACATCAGACTAATAGGATTCTGTGACTCAATTCTGTGACTTTTTTTGGGGGGCAGAGGTAAAATTATGGCACAGTCTGTATGTGTGTGAGTGTGTGTGTGTGTGTGAGTGTGAGTGTGTAAGTGTACACTCACATGCAGTACTGTACAGTGTAGGTGTCATCATCTGAGTCTGAGTCCCACACCAGAAGGGCTTTTTTCCGCTCCAGATACACACCAGTAGGACGAGGAGGAGCCACACCAGTAGAGGGAGGGGTCACATCGGTAGGACGAGGAGGGGCCACACCAGTAGGACGAGGAGGAGCCACACCAGTAGAGGGAGGGGCCACACCAGTAGAGGGAGGGGCCACACCAGTAGAGGGAGGAGGGGCCACACCAGTAGAGGGAGGGGTCACATCAGTGGGATGGGGAGCTTCTGAGGCTGGGGGACATCATCATCATCATCATCATCATCATCATCATCATCAAGGTTCAAGAAATGTATTTGTCAGTTTATTTGTCAGTGATTTGTTGCATTTGTTCAGGACCAAAGAACAGTGAAATGGAGACTGTGACTAATACTCCCTTCTGTGCAAGAAAATAATTTCTAATGATAAATAAAAACAAAATAATTAATTCAATAAAATGAATAAATAAAATCAATGCTTCTAAGCTAAGGGAGTTAAGGAGGTTGTGCATTTATAAAGCGTACCCGTTCCTCTGGGTTTGCACAGGCTCACGATTACTACACCCATTCCTTTGGGTTTCACAGGCCTAGCTCACGATTACTACACCCATTCCTCTGGGTTTGCACAGGCTCACGATTACTACACCCATTCCTTTGGGTTTCACAGGCCTAGCTCACGATTACTACACCCATTCCTTTGGGTTTCATAGGCCTAGCTCACGATTACTACACCCATTCCTTTGGGTTTCACAGGCCTAGCTCACAAACATGTCACTCACCACATGGCAAACCATATCAAAATAAACTGTAACACTTCTAACAGAATCAAATGGTACAATTTGTTTATCCACAAAGTTAGCTATTCCCCCTTAATTCGATTTTGAATTCACACTTCAAGATTCAAAGTACATTTCATCTGTGCGTTGGGTTACATGACATCAGCACTAGCTAGGCTATAAGGCCCATTCTTCAAGCACTGGCTGGCTATAAGGCTATAATTATCTATGAATACTTCAGTGAATAAAACTGGGCCTACTTGCAGACATAAAACATAAGCTGATATAAGAAAATATGTAATTAATATGTCATTAACAACTCATTATTAGCTATGAACATATGTTAAGGAAATTCTTAACATGGACTAATGGTGTTCACTCACATACTGTAAACACACTGTTACCAATCACATTA
>JAIFZK010000147.1:0-10000 GCA_027481765.1 Tenualosa thibaudeaui | reverse complement strand
AGTATAAGTATACTATAAACTTCTCAATGATCTTTGGCAGGCTATCAGCGTATGAGAGCTCAACTCTGGTCTGCATAAAGGGGGACTTTCCCCGCTCCCCACATATGCCTAAACTGTACGCTTCTCACTCCACCTTTTCCCTCTCTCACAGTCTGCTGTGATCAGATGCAGTCCAGTCCAGAGCCAGTCTGTTGGGATCAGACCCAGTCTGTCTTGATCAGATCCAGTCTGCTGTGATCTGATGCAGTCCATCCAGAGCCAGTCTGCTGTGATCAGATCCAGTCTGTTGGGATCAGACCCAGTCTGTCATGATCAGATTCAGCTGTCTTGATCGGATCCAGTCTGCTGTAATCAGATGCAGTCTGTTGGGATCAGATCCAGTCTGTTGGGATCAAACCCAGTCTGTTGGAATCAGATCCAGTCTGTTGGGATCAGATCCAGTCTGTTGGGATCAAACCCAGTCTGTTGGAATCAGATCCAGTCTGTTGGGATCAGATCCAGTCTGCTGCAATCAGATCCAGTCTGTTGGGATCAGACCCAGCCTGTCATGATCAGATTCAGTCTGTCTTGATCAGATTCAGTCTGCTGTGATCAAATGCAGTCTGTTGGGATCAGATCCAGTCCGCGGTGATCAGATCCAGTCCGTTGTGATCAGATCCAGTCTGTTATGATCAGATCCAGTCCGTTGTGATCAGATCCAGTCTGTTATGATCAGATCCAGTCTGCCGTGATCAGATCCAGTCTGTTGTGATCAGATGCAGTCTGTTGTGATCAGATCCAGTCTATTGTGATCAGATCCAGTCTGCTGTGTTCAGATCCAGTCTGTTGTGATCAGACTCAGTCTGCCGTGATCAGATCCAGTCTGTTGTGATCAGATGCAGTCTGTTGTGATCAGATCCAGTCTGTTGGGATCAGACCCAGTCTGTCATGATCAGATCCAGTCTGTCTTGATCAGATGCAGACTGCTGTGATAGCGTAGCCTACTCAGTTAGCCTGACAGGCCAGACTATAACATCAACATGGCTATAACCGATGGAGTGTGCTCAGTCCAAGGGGCGGAATCAGTGGTTATGAAACTGCCTCATGCACTGAATAGGTAGCCTGACAAGCCACCACTAGCACAGTCTAGATTTCTAGGCTACCATCGCAGGCCTGTTGTCATCATGCTAAGCCTACCCAGCAACTCTCCACAAGAACAGAGCAAAGTGGACTGCAACTTATAGGGCAAAAGTGAAGCAAACTTTGTTTATGTTAAGAAATGAAGCAACATGTTTTATAACATCATGCAAACTTTGTTTATGTTACTCATGAAATGAAGCAACATGTTTTATAACATCATGCAAACTTTGTTTATGTTACTCATGAAATGAAGCAACATGTTTTATAACATCATGCAAACTTTGTTTATGTTACTCATGAAATGTGACAAACTGTTTTATAACGCCACACCAGCTTTGTTTACGTCACTCATAGGAAGCAGCACAATGATAATGCTGTGATTGAATGTGCCGCAGACATGCAGAGGTGTGTGTGTGTGTGTGTGTGTTGGTGAAGTGATAATGGCGTGGCTACTGAATTTGTCACAGGCATGTAGAGGTGTGTCACCATGTGCATGTATGTCCTTTGAATCCACATCTGTGTATCACTCTGTGTGTGTGTACGCGTGTGTGTACGTACATGAGTGTGTGGGTGTGTAGTCTACAACAGGAAATGGGGTTGACATTTGCACCAGGTTTGTTTTATCTGCAAATCATTTGGTTTCTGTGTACTTTTCCCCCTCAGTCTTTTACACACACACACACACATTCTTATGATTGCACAATGAGCAACATCCTGGTCTTTTTTATGACATACACACAGACACAGCCAATGACTGTGACATGTAGTAGTCCATAATTGAATGCCCTCTCATTATGAGGTCCAGTCAAAGCCTGACCCAGTCTGCTGGGATCAGATCCAGCCTGTTATGATCAGATCCAGTCTGTCTTGATCAGATCCAGTCTGCTGTGATCAGATGCAGTCCAGTCCAGAGCCAGTCTGTTGGGATCAGACCCAGTCTGTCTTGATCAGATCCAGTCTGCTGTGATCAGATGCAGTCCAGTCCAGAGCCAGTCTGCTGTGATCAGATCCAGTCTGTTGGGATCAGACCCAGTCTGTCATGATCAGATTCAGTCTGTCTTGATCAGATGCAGTCTGTTGGGATCAGATCCAGTCTGTTGGGATCAGATCCTGTCTGGTGTGATCAGATCCAGACTGTTGGGATCAGACCCAGTGTGTCATGATCAGATTCAGTCTGTCTTGATCAGATCCAGTCTGCTGTGATCAAATGCAGTCTGTTGGGATCAGATCCAGTCCGCGGTGATCAGATCCAGTCCGTTGTGATCAGATCCAGTCTGTTATGATCAGATCCAGTCTGCCGTGATCAGATCCAGTCTGCTGTGTTCAGACCCAGTCTGTTGTGATCAGACTCAGTCTGCCGTGATCAGATGCAGTCTGTTGTGATCAGATCCAGTCTGTTGGGATCAGACCCAGTCTGTCATGATCAGATTCAGTCTGTCTTGATCAGATGCAGACTGCTGTGATAGCATAGCCTACTCAGTTAGCCTGACAGGCCAGACTATAACATCAACATGGCTATAACCGATGGAGTGTGCTCAGTCCAAGGGGCAGAGTCAGTGGTTATGAAACTGCCTCATGCACTGAATAGGTAGCCTGACAAGCCACCACTAGCACAGTCTAGATTTCTAGGCTACCATCGCAGGCCTGTTGTCATCATGCTAAGCCTACCCAGCAACTCTCCACAAGAACAGAGCAAAGTGGACTGCAACTTATAGGGGTGCAAAAGAAATGAAGCAACATGTTTTATAACATCATGCAAACTTTGTTTATGTTACTCATGAAATGAAGCAACATGTTTTATAACATCATGCAAACTTTGTTTATGTTACTCATGAAATGAAGCAACATGTTTTATAACATCATGCAAACTTTGTTTATGTTACTCATGAAATGAAGCAACATGTTTTATAACATCATGCAAACTTTGTTTATGTTACTCATGAAATGAAGCAACATGTTTTATAACATCATGCAAACTTTGTTTATGTTACTCATGAAATGAAGCAACATGTTTTATAACATCATGCAAACTTTGTTTATGTTACTCATGAAATGAAGCAACATGTTTTATAACATCATGCAAACTTTGTTTATGTTACTCATGAAATGAAGCAACATGTTTTATAACATCATGCAAACTTTGTTTATGTTACTCATGAAATGAAGCAACATGTTTTATAACATCATGCAAACTTTGTTTATGTTACTCATGAAATGAAGCAACATGTTTTATAACATCATGCAAACTTTGTTTATGTTACTCAGGAAATGTGACAAACTGTTTTATAACGCCACACCAGCTTTGTTTACGTCACTCATAGGAAGCAGCACAATGATAATGCTGTGATTGAATGTGCCGCAGACATGCAGAGGTGTGTGTGTGTGTGTGTGTGTGTTGGTGAAGTGATAATGGCGTGGCTACTGAATTTGTCACAGGCATGTAGAGGTGTGTCACCATGTGCATGTATGTCCTTTGAATCCACATCTGTGTATCACTCTGTGTGTGTGTACGCGTGTGTGTACGTACATGAGTGTGTGGGTGTGTAGTCTACAACAGGAAATGGGGTTGACATTTGCACCAGGTTTGTTTTATCTGCAAATCATTTGGTTTCTGTGTACTTTTCCCCCTCAGTCTTTTACACACACACACACATTCTTATGATTGCACAATGAGCAACATCCTGGTCTTTTTTATGACATACACACAGACACAGCCAATGACTGTGACATGTAGTAGTCCATAATTGAATGCCCTCTCATTATGAGGTCCAGTCAAAGCCTGACCCAGTCTGCTGGGATCAGATCCAGCCTGTTATGATCAGATCCAGTCTGTCTTGATCAGATCCAGTCTGCTGTGATCAGATGCAGTCCAGTCCAGAGCCAGTCTGTTGGGATCAGACCCAGTCTGTCTTGATCAGATCCAGTCTGCTGTGATCAGATGCAGTCCAGTCCAGAGCCAGTCTGCTGTGATCAGATCCAGTCTGTTGGGATCAGACCCAGTCTGTCATGATCAGATTCAGTCTGTCTTGATCAGATGCAGTCTGTTGGGATCAGATCCAGTCTGTTGGGATCAGATCCTGTCTGGTGTGATCAGATCCAGACTGTTGGGATCAGACCCAGTGTGTCATGATCAGATTCAGTCTGTCTTGATCAGATCCAGTCTGCTGTGATCAAATGTAGTCTGTTGGGATCAGATCCAGTCCGCGGTGATCAGATCCAGTCCGCTGTGATCAGATCCAGTCTGCCGTGATCAGATCCAGTCTGCTGTGTTCAGACCCAGTCTGTTGTGATCAGACTCAGTCTGCCGTGATCAGATGCAGTCTGTTGTGATCAGATGCAGTCTGTTGTGATCAGATCCAGTCTGTTGGGATCAGACCCAGTCTGTCATGATCAGATTCAGTCTGTCTTGATCAGATGCAGACTGCTGTGATAGCATAGCCTACTCAGTTAGCCTGACAGGCCAGACTATAACATCAACATGGCTATAACCGATGGAGTGTGCTCAGTCCAAGGGGCAGAGTCAGTGGTTATGAAACTGCCTCATGCACTGAATAGGTAGCCTGACAAGCCACCACTAGCACAGTCTAGATTTCTAGGCTACCATCGCAGGCCTGTTGTCATCATGCTAAGCCTACCCAGCAACTCTCCACAAGAACAGAGCAAAGTGGACTGCAACTTATAGGGGTGCAAAGAAATGAAGCAACATGTTTTATAACATCATGCAAACTTTGTTTATGTTACTCATGAAATGAAGCAACATGTTTTATAACATCATGCAAACTTTGTTTATGTTACTCATGAAATGAAGCAACATGTTTTATAACATCATGCAAACTTTGTTTATGTTACTCATGAAATGAAGCAACATGTTTTATAACATCATGCAAACTTTGTTTATGTTACTCATGAAATGAAGCAACATGTTTTATAACATCATGCAAACTTTGTTTATGTTACTCATGAAATGAAGCAACATGTTTTATAACATCATGCAAACTTTGTTTATGTTACTCATGAAATGAAGCAACATGTTTTATAACATCATGCAAACTTTGTTTATGTTACTCATGAAATGAAGCAACATGTTTTATAACATCATGCAAACTTTGTTTATGTTACTCATGAAATGAAGCAACATGTTTTATAACATCATGCAAACTTTGTTTATGTTACTCATGAAATGAAGCAACATGTTTTATAACATCATGCAAACTTTGTTTATGTTACTCATGAAATGAAGCAACATGTTTTATAACATCATGCAAACTTTGTTTATGTTACTCATGAAATGAAGCAACATGTTTTATAACATCATGCAAACTTTGTTTATGTTACTCATGAAATGAAGCAACATGTTTTATAACATCATGCAAACTTTGTTTATGTTACTCATGAAATGAAGCAACATGTTTTATAACATCATGCAAACTTTGTTTATGTTACTCATGAAATGAAGCAACATGTTTTATAACATCATGCAAACTTTGTTTATGTTACTCATGAAATGAAGCAACATGTTTTATAACATCATGCAAACTTTGTTTATGTTACTCATGAAATGAAGCAACATGTTTTATAACATCATGCAAACTTTGTTTATGTTACTCATGAAATGAAGCAACATGTTTTATAACATCATGCAAACTTTGTTTATGTTACTCATGAAATGAAGCAACATGTTTTATAACATCATGCAAACTTTGTTTATGTTACTCATGAAATGAAGCAACATGTTTTGTAACATCATGCAAACTTTGTTTATGTTACTCATGAAATGAAGCAACATGTTTTATAACATCATGCAAACTTTGTTTATGTTACTCAGGAAATGTGACAAACTGTTTTCTAACGCCACACCAGCTTTGTTTACGTCACTCATAGGAAGCAGCACAATGATAATGCTGTGATTGAATGTGCCGCAGACATGCAGAGGTGTGTGTGTGTGTGTGTGTGTGTTGGTGAAGTGATAATGGCGTGGCTACTGAATTTGTCACAGGCATGTAGAGGTGTGTCACCATGTGCATGTATGTCCTTTGAATCCACATCTGTGTATCACTCTGTGTGTGTGTACGCGTGTGTGTACGTACATGAGTGTGTGGGTGTGTAGTCTACAACAGGAAATGGGGTTGACATTTGCACCAGGTTTGTTTTATCTGCAAATCATTCAGTTTCTGTGTACTTTTCCCCCTCAGTCTTTTACACACACACACACATTCTTATGATTGCACAATGAGCAACATCCTGGTCTTTTTTACGACATACACACAGACACAGCCAATGACTGTGACATGTAGTAGTCCATAATTGAATGCCCTCTCATTATGAGGTCCAGTCCAAGCCTGACCCAGTCTGCTGGGATCAGATCCAGTCTGCTGGGATCAGATCCAGCCTGTTATGATCAGCTCCAGTCTGTTGGGATCAGATCCAGTCTGTTGGGATCAGACCCAGTCTGTCTTGATCAGATCCAGTCTGCTGTGATCAGATGCAGTCCAGTCCAGAGCCAGTCTGCTGTGATCAGATCCAGTCTGTTGGGATCAGATTCATGATCAGATTCAGTCTGTCTTGATCAGATGCAGTCTGCTGGGATCAGATCCAATCTGCGGTGATCAGACCCAGTGTGTCATGATCAGATTCAGTCTGTCTTGATCAGATCCAGTCTGCTATGATCAGATCCAGTCTGTTATGATCAGACCCAATCTGTTGTGATCAGATCCAGTCTGTTGTGATCAGATCCTGTCTGTTTAGGATAAGATCCAGGGGGTATTCCATGAAGGTGGTTAAGTGGCAAACCTGAGTAACTTAGAGGAGAAATCTGGTGTGAATCAGTTGATAGCTCTGTTGTTCAAGGTCACTGAATTCTGCCTATTGGAAAAAGAACCAGAAAATTCAATGCAACATAGAATAACGAACCAATAACTAATGTTAACTGAATGGGGCATAGCAAAATGAAACTGAGAGTAAGTTACTGTGCCCCATTCATTTAGTGTTAGTTGCCAGTTCAGTCTGTGTTGTATCAAATTTTCTCTTCTCTTCTTTTTCCCACTGACAGCACTTGGTGACCATGAATAACAGGACTATGGATTGATTCACATTGAATTTCTACTTTAAGCCAGATGTAAGCCTCTGGCTTTAAGTATGTGGTCCTCATTCTCTTAACTAAACACAACTATCAGGCCACTGTATTAGCAGGTTCACAACCTTTTCTAGGTTAGTTAAGCCAAGTTTATCACCTAGCCATCTTCTTGGAATACCCCCCAGATCCAGTCTGTAGTGATCAGATGCAGTCTGCTGTGATCAGATCCAGTCTGTAGTGATCAGATGCATTCAGCTGTGAACAGATCCAGTCTGTAGTGATCAGATCTAGTCTGTTGTGATAGGATGCATTCAGCTGTGAACAGATCCAGTCTGTAGTGATCAGATGTATTCAGCTGTGATCAGATCCAGTCTGTTGTGATAGGATGCATTCAGCTGTGAACAGATCCAGTCTGTAGTGATCAGATGCAGTCTGCTGTGATCAGATCCAGTCTGTAGTGATCAGATGCATTCAGCTGTGATCAGATCCAGTCTGTTGTGATAGGATGCTAACCAACTAAGTTTCAGTGGAACCTGCAGCCATCTCAACTTGAAGTAGGATTAAGAAGTTAGGAAAAAGGATTTACAAGTCAGGAACATTCTGTATATGGTCTCAGTTCCTCCCCCAAAAGGCTACATTCCACAGCTGTACTCCAGTTCTGCAGTGCTACTCTACATAGCTATGCACTTGAGTACACTGCGGGAATGTCTGAAATCTAAATAACTCCATTTGCGATGAATTTATAGAAATATTTATATAATTTTGATAATCTTCATTGTAAGTCCTATTCCAGTTGGATTGGTTTGTCTTTATTTGTTTTAATTTGATAGTAACATTCAAATTGCAGTTTGTAAATATTATAAAAATAATTCATATTTCTGAAGATGGTCTTAAGAGGGGTTCGCATCTTAACTTTTCAAATATAGGCTAGGATGAATATGATATATGATATATTTTTAGGAAACCCTGAATGCAAGATCTGACATTGGTTTTCAACTTTTAAGCCTGCGACTTTTAACCATGCATTTCTTCATAGGGACATTGTTCTGGTAAGGTGGATTCCATTCTTTTTGTACACTGTGTTCCCACACAGCTCTGGTTTATAATTTTCAGTATGTATACAGCTTTAAATACACCGGGTACTATTTTATATGTTAAATAGGATACTATTTTCTCAAGGTTAACAGTTCACAGATATGGACATGGTTATTCTATTTCCAACAAAATGTAATTAAGTTCAAAACAGATGTAATGTTCAGTCCATCTAAATCACAGACTTGAATGGCCTACTGGTTCAATCCATACCAACTCATTTAGGTCCAAGGGTAGTTGCTGAGGTAATCACTGCCTCCCTCTAGTGGTGAAAGCTGCAACAGGCATTTAGAGAGGTTTACACAGAATCAGGAGACACTGGGTTAGGTTTTCAACATAATCGACATGAACCTGTCATAAACATGACATAAACATGATGCCTATTATGAACATGTAATGACACTTCAGTAATGTCTGACGCCCCAAAGCTTTTTGGGGGTCAGACATTACAAAAAACCGAATGACAATGACAAGTCATAAATATTCTGAAGTGCCATTAACATTCATGATACTTGTCATAGCATGTTTATAACAGGTTCATGTCGCTCTTATGTTGAAAACCTCAAGTAAAGTGTTTCTTTTCAGTACAAATACAATCAAACATGTTCTAGTAGCATTGTTTTTTTTATTTTTCAATGTAAAGAGACAGTAGTTAATATACAGTGTGCGTATCTATAAGTCTTCCATATCAGAACAATAACAAAAGAGTTCATTCAGTAACAATGTCTGTCAGAACTGGTCTTATGGAAAAGAAAGAGAAGGAGGAGAAAACAGTTCGCTGGTCTTAGGGTGGAGATTAAGTAGAACACCTGTTCCTTAATGGAGTTCCACAAACAGTCACGCAAAGCATCTGGGTAAGGTGCCGCAATGGTTTGGAGTAGGTCCAATTATTTATTCATCCATGAAACAAGACACCATTAGCCAATAAAAGCAGAGCAGCAGGTCAGTGGATCACTATCATAATAGAGAATCTGATGGAGTCAGTGGATCACTATCATTATAGAGCTGAAAAGCTCAAAAGTTTATGTTTGCAGGACCAGTAAGGCTAGAATGCTGTTGTGGGAGTCTGTGTATGTGTGTGTGTGTGTGTGTGTGTGTGTGTTTGGAGATGCTTGTGCTGGAATCTGAGCTGTCTTCCCCAGAATACACCCCGGAATCCTCACACACACCCCTCCTCCCCTCTTCTGGCTCCTCCCACTCACACACAGCTTCCACCTCCTCTTCCCTCTCCGTCACCTTGTGTGACGTTGCCGTGGCCACAGGCATCTCCACGGAGACCTGGGAGTAAGGTTCCAACCTCAGGTGTAGCAGGGAGAGATGGGATAGTGGACGACCCTGGAGAGCAGAGGATTGGGATATTAGACAAACACACACACACACACACACATTGGAGACAGCTGGGTTACAGATACACACACACACACACACACACACACACACACACACACACATTGGAGACAGCTGGGTTAAAGATACACACACACACACACACACACTGGAGACAGCTGGGTTAGAGACCAACACACACACACACATTGGAGACAGCTGGGTTAGAGACAAAAACACACACACACATTGGAGACAGCTGTGTTAGAGACAAACACACACACACACACACATTGGAGACAGCTGGGTTAGAGACACACACACACACACATTGGAGACAGCTGGGTTAGAGACACACACACACACACACACACATTGGAGACAGCTGGG
>JAIFZK010000185.1:740000-743602 GCA_027481765.1 Tenualosa thibaudeaui | reverse complement strand
ATGATCTTCACAATAGTCAAGGACACTCACACAGACCGACAGACGCACAGATGCACACACACACATAGACATACATCTAGGCACAAATGAATGAATGTGGCGCCTTAGACCTATGTGTAGTTAAACTGTTTGATTGGCACACAAAAGAACAAGACCATTTCTACATGCCAAAAATGGTGTTGACCCCTGGTCTGCTGGACTGCGCCAAACGTAGTCCGATGAGCAAATTACACCACACTGATTCTCGCCAGGTTCATTCTCACAGACTTTCAATTTCTGCTCTTGCAGTAAAAACTGCAACTCCTTTCTTCCACTCCTTCCTATGGATTGGTGAACTACACTTGCAGCACTCAACTACACTTGCAGATGTCTGAAGCTGTTTATAAAGCAAAAGGTCAACTAAAAGACACTCTTCACCTTTCACATCTTTGTTGCACCCTTGTGGCCTTGCTGACTAATCTGGTTGTACAGATAACTGTTTAATGACAATAAAAGTCTTGAAGTCTGAAAGGGACTTTTGCTTACTGTAGATCCACCCGGATAAAGACAAAAGAAAACACACATTTTTTGAAGATAAATTTAAACTATTCAGCAACAGTTTTCTTATCTGTGCATGTGATAACCTAACCATTAAACCATTAGCCTAAAAGGTTTGCTATGTTATGTTTTTTTTTTTTTTTGTCTAGTTTGAATGTTGAGGACAAAAAGATATTGAGATATGACAGTCTAGGGAATAGCATGTATGCATCTATGTATGTATGTATGTGCATGTGTGTGTGTGTGAGTGCGTGTGTGTGTGTGTGTGTGTGTGTGTGTGTGTGAATGACTACGTATCTGTGTGTGCTTGTATGGACACATACATACATGCAATTGTCAGATCTCATGACTCTTTTGTCTTTATAACACTTATCTGTGTGTTGCTCAGCTATTTTAAACAAGTGTCTGGTTAGCAATAAAACAACAGCTGAAACCAAAGGAGCGAAATATGATTGTGAGAAACTCTCAGTGTGTGTGTGTGTGTTTGTGTGTGCACGTGTGTGTTAATACATAAAGGTGTTGTGTAGAAGATGAAAAGGGACCATTAGTCTGGGAGTTAATTTCAATTTCATTAAAAAAAAGAAGAAGAAAATCACAACTACAACCCTAAGTGTGAAACTATAAACCTGCTATCAAACACTCAGTGTATGTGTGTGTGTTTTTTTGTGTGTGTGTGTCTGTGCGTGCGCGTGCGTGTGTGTGTGTGCGCGTGTGTGCAGAGCATGTAAGCTGAACTGAGTCAAATCAAAAGGAAGTAAACAATTGTCTGATGAATAACAAAACCAAAACTCCTTCTTCAGGTCCCCACAATCCTAGATGTGACACTATGAACCTACTATGAAACACTCAGTGTGTGTGTGTCTGTGTGTGTGTGTGTGTGTGTGTGTGTGTGTGTGTGTGTGTGTGTGTGCAGAGCATGTAAGCGAAGCTGAGTGGTGAGAATTTCTGCTCCTTGCTCATAAGGGTGGTTGAATTTAAAAGGGGAACCAGTAGTCAGTGTTGAACGCTGCACTGTTGAACTTCCCCATGGTGTAAACTGTATCAGTGCAGAACTGGTGACTACATATGTTAGATTTTGTTTTTTTTTTTCCCCAGTTTGACTTTTCACTTGAAGTCACTGTTCCCCTTAAAGTTGCACTGTGTTTTCTTCCCAGCAGAATAGAAGACTGGATGTCTCAGTTACGTTGGATCAGGATCAATGATTTATTATAAGATGAATTAAATGAGTTGCAATTATTGACTGGACAGAATGGTAGATGACATAAAAAACTGAAGTAACAAAGTGAAGTCTAAAGACTATCAAACTGTCACACTTCTGTCTCGCCCGCAAAGTTGAGACAGGATGGCTAAGATGTTACAGCGTAGCTCGTCTGGATCCTTCTCCTCAGTTAAAAGGAAAATGGGTTCTACATATACTTGAAAGTCTAATCCTAAACAGTAGAAAATAACTTGACTAGTTCCTAATCTGGCCAGAATTCCATGCAAGTACATAGCTCAGGGATCAAGGATTTAGATGCAAACAACACATAGCCTAAACAGGAACATACATGCACGTACCAAAGCCTGGCTCCTGACAAGTATTGACAAATGACCACTGGTCAAGGCTATCTCTAAGGTCTCCACTGTGTCACACCAGTTATTGACTGAACATTCTGTACAGACTTGGCTAGACAGATGAAGACACGGCTAGACACGGATGAAGATTATTCAAGTCAAGTAAGTTTTTTATTGTTGTTTCAGCCATATACACAGTACATAGTGACACGAGACAATGTTTCACTGGGGACAATTGGTGATACACGTAACTGTTAAAACACAGTATCGACAAGACAGATACGTAATAGTGCCTACATTCACTATTGAGGGACTACACAGATTCACTCACTCACCCACTCACACACGCACTCACACACAACTACACACGCACGCGTGCACACTCTTGTATACATATGTACATACAGTACAACACAGCTGTAAACAAACAGTACAACACAGTTGTAAATAATAGCCAGACAGGGCATGACTTTTAGCAGAGCACTGTGGCTAGAAGTGTGCTTTGTAAACAGAAGACTGTTCTACATAAATATAAATAATAGCAGCAAGGCTAGTGGTATGATTTGTTAACAAGACTATTCTACATAAATATAAGTAATAGCAGCAAGAAAGTGCGGGGGGCATAAAGGTGCAGTGTGCTGTGACGCGCTGGTTTTCATCCTGTTCATCCCCAGTCCAATTGCACTACAGGTTGTTCAGCAGTCTGACTGCCTGCGGGAAGAAGTCCTTATGTTCTACAGCAGTGCAGTTGCCGAACCACGCTGTGATGGCGCCGCTGAGGATGCTCTCAATCGTCCCTCTGTAGAAAGTTGTGAGGATGGAGGTTGGAAGATTGGCTTTACGGAGTCTTCTCAGAAAGTACAGACGCTGCTGGGCTTTCTTTGTGATGTGTGTGGTGTTGAGAGTCCATGAGAGGTCATCAGTTATGTGTGTGCCCAGAAACTTTGTGCTCTGGACAATCTGTACTGGAAGGTTGTTGATGCACAGTGGGATGTGTTCATGAAAAGTCTGTCTGAGGTCGATGACCAGTTCTTTTGTTTTGTCTACGTTGAGGGACAGGTTGTTGTTGGTGCACCAGTTGCTGAGCTGAGCCACCTCATCTCTGTACGGGGCCTCGTTGCCTCCGCTGATCAGACCCACCACGATAGTGTCATCAGCAAACTTGATGATGTGGTTTGAGCTGTGCGTTGCCGCACAGTCATGGGTGAAAGGAGTAACAAGAAATCATATAAACACATATCATACATATCTAACACATATCATATAGGCCACTTACTGTTCACTACCAGTCCAGCTCAGCTTACACGCTCGGAAAGATGTTTATCACACACAATGGTGTAATTTGACTTCCCTCCCCCTAATAGCATGAAGACATACACATAAAGGGTTACTATTGCATATTGTTTTAGACCATGGGAAACATCACTTCATGAGCGTGATCGCACATTGCACATCCTCTTCTCAATGAGGACAGAAACTCAAGATCCCAACCACAGACGGCGCATGACAGA
>JAIFZK010000185.1:727500-735000 GCA_027481765.1 Tenualosa thibaudeaui | reverse complement strand
AGTTGTGTTAATTTATTATAGTTAACTTAATCTGAGGCTCATGAGGTCATACTGTCTAGATGGCATCAGAACGTGCAAAACAAATTCTGAATTTGTACACCTTTGGTCTTTTGCCATTGTATGTCAGGCATTTCTAAAAGCAAGTGTTTTACTGCTGTCTTCTCAGTGTTGAGCTGTGTGAGGTGTAATGACAAGGTTACAGTGACAGGATATGAGGGTGGAAGCGTTATTTTCGTCTGCCCATCTCGAAAGAGATATGACGCCTACCCAAAGTACCTACTAAGAGGAAATATTAGTAATGGTGTAGAGGTCATCCGGTCTGACGGCTATGCTGAATGGACCCACAGTGGGAGAGTATCTCTGCAGGACAAGAAGGACAGAAACATCATCCTTGTGACCATCCATAACCTGACCCTAGAGGATACCGGGCAATATGTGTGTGGAGCGTACAGACAAGGACCAGATTTTTACACCAGAGTGAAGCTCACAGGTACACACAAATAAATAAACAAACATACATGCAGTACATACACATAGGCCAACATACATAAACAGGCAAACAAATTGATTAATGCATTAATTAATAAATAAATTGCTGCCTGTCGTAGTCCATGACATAGTAATAGCTCACCCAAAGTAGTTATACTACAGCTCAATCTGCACTGGGAGATTCATAGACATGATCATAAAGACAAACATTAGTAAGTATGCAACTTAGATCTTTCTCGCCATGTCTTCATGGCTGTGTTTGTAAAAAATTATGACAAATATTCATCAATATAAACCCTCTCTGACTGTGTCGTCCTGTATCCTGTCAGTGCTGAACTGTGTCACATGTGAAGGTATGGGATTAAGAGGGTATAAAGGTGGAGACGTTGCCATAAATTGTCCATCTAAGGTGGACTATCAGTCCTATCCAAAGTTCTTAGAGAAAGGAGAGTATCAAGCTTGGAAAAAACTCATCTGGTCAAATGGACAATCAGAGTGGACACACAAAGGGAGATTCTCTCTGCAGGACAAGAAAGACAGAAACATCTTCACTGTGACCATTCATAACCTGACCCTAGAGGATGCTGGGATATACTGGTGTGGAGTTAACACAAGGGGATTGGATGTTCACACCAAAGTGAACATCGGTGTTGGTATGTATTATTGTGATGTAACATTTGGTACTTTAATTTGCAATGGGTGGTGGTAGCGTAGTGGTTAAGGAACCTTGCTAGTGTGCAAGTAGCCTGAAAAAGTGGGTTCAAATCCTGGCTGCCACCGTTGTGCCCTTGAGCAAGGCACTTAACCCTAAGCTGCTCTAGGGGAGAACAATTGATAGTTGATGACTTGTAAGTTGCTTTGGGTAAAAGCGTCTGCTAAATGCATAAAAAGTAAAAGCAATGTGGTGATAATAGGATATGATCTATCCTACTATAGGATATGTCAAATTTGTTAAGGTGTTGGGTTTCTGTGTATTGAAGCTATCTTTGAACATCTTCATTTTATTCCCAGCTCCACCTTTAGATTCAAAAGTAGAAGGTGTCACTGCAGGAGAAACCATAACTTTGTCTGACCCAAAATCACCTTCATCAAGTAAGTCACTGATCTACACACACACAAACACACACACACACACACACACGCACGCACGCACGCACGCACGCGCGCATGCGCGCACACACACACACACACACACGCACGCACACACACACACACACACACACACACACACTCACACTCACAATGGTTTGGTTTTGGAATACCATATAATGTATAACCTGATCAAATGCAGTGGTTGTTTATTTATTTTTTATTATTGTTTTTTTTTTTTTTCACAGATCAGCCTCTATATCTTCTATTTATGTTTGTTGTTGCCATGGCTGTGCTGGTTTTCATTATTTTGCTGGTAGTAGTGGCACTCAGAATGATGATGCATATAAATACAAGGAAAAGGGGTAGGATTCTCTCTCTCTCTCTCTCTCTCTCTCTCTTTCTCTCTCTCTCTCTCTCTCTCTCTTTCTCTCTCTCTCTCTCTCTCTGTTTTTCTCTCTCTCTCTGTCCCTCACTACATTTGTGTCTCACTCAATGTCTCAAATAAATTAAGGTGACTCTGTTACTTTTTTAATGTCATCAACAGCTAACAGATCACCTAGGACTCAGTCAACAGTGAGACAATCAACATCAGAGGTGTGTTTGTGATCTAATGGATTATTCCGTTTGTTACTGAGTTAATGCTGCAAATCAACTCTTAATGTTTTCATTTCCAATGTCTGCCATGCAGTATGTGCAAAATGTACAGATATTGACACAATTTCCTGAGAATACCATACCATAAGTATTAATTTACAGTGTATTCTTTTAAACAATTTTAAAATAGTCACTTTTTATGAACCCAGTATTCATAAAGCATTATAAATACTTTCATAAAGGGTTATAATGCATTCATAAAACCTTACAACTAATGACATTAGTATTTATTACTGTTTACAATCTCGGTTTTTAACCCTTTGAGACTGACGACTACACTGTGCCCCCAAATTCACACCCATTCTCCTTCACCTGTGTTTTTGTCACACAGATGACATATGCATATAATGTGAAACTGCAGGACCTGACCTTTTCAACAGTGTTGGAAACGTTGATATTGCTGAATGATTCATGAGAAAATAAGCTTTGAATTTACATAAAACTAAATATCAATACAGCTCGATGGAATATCTCATGATCTCTTTACTCAAATATGGCAAACCACATAAAAACGTGAAAATGGGAGATCCAACAGATTCCGATAATGTATTGCATTTGTACCCATTCTTCTCTGTGCAATAAAATATTAATAATGTCACCATTATGATTCTTATATCACCAAATGCCAGACAGCCCAACCTATCCAAATATGAAAATGTATTTTTACTGACATGGCCCCTATATATAGATATCTGAAAAAAATGTAAACAATTATAAGATGCAAAATATTTGAATATGTGCTGTATTTTCTGATGATTAGGAGACTGCTGAGTATGAGAACGATCCACAATTCCCTAACATCCAGAACAGCATCAACATCTATCACAGCCTGAACGTCAATGCCACACAACCTGATGCAATTTATCTTGACCTGAATCCTAACACCATCCAAGCTGTTACAGTTTACCCGGGAAATGGGAAATTAGGATGTTCTGAACTGAGACCATTCTAAATAGTCTCTCGGTATTCTTTGGGAGTCCTGAGTTTGGTCAATATTTTTTTTAGATATATAATTGTAGCATATAACTTCTTAGTTTTATGTTACTTCTTGATCTGGTATGTGTCATGTATCTTTTTTTCTCAGGTTCTTCTTGTTACTGGGGGCCCCACCGTCAACTTTTTATTTTTTATTTATTCATTTATTTTTAAATCCAAACATGAGAAATTATGTTGATCATAAGAGCAGAGAAAGGCCTTTAGTTTAGTATGTAGAGATGCCCGAGTACAGTCTATTTACCGTATATCTACACCGCCTCCCGAATTTTAGCTTACTGAAAATCATGATGTAAACACAAACAAATCTATACTGGATAAGTATGAGCATAAGAAATGTGCAAGCATAGATACAGGATCAGAACAGGTATGCTTTTGCCCTTAGGGTGAGACTACCCTTGAAACAATTGACGAATGTAAGTCTCTTTGAATAAAAAGTGTCAACCATATACATATATAAATAAATAGTTTTATGTGCAATGTCAGTACAAGTACAGTGCATTTACACTTTCATCCAAACTGACTTACAAAAGAGGATTAGCAATCAAGCTACTTAGAAGAAACCATAGAAAGTATACCACTAGGGGGCGTCCAGGGGCTGAGATCCATAAAATGTGAACATGCTGCCTACACATGATATATCTGCTGCACTTCTTACATTTTGACCTGTACATTGTTGATATTATGATCACCTGTGTTGTCATGTCCCTAAAACAAATCTAACGCATGGCTTCATCTTGTGTAAATGATACCAATCAATACCAGAAGCATGGATTCATCCAAGATATTCAAGGCAACGTAGTAAAGAAGACCTTAAAGAAATAGTTCAGGAACCACACATTGAAAAGTAAAAAACTCTGCTTCTTAGTTTGCCCGTGAACAACATAATCAATGGCTTTTCATTCATCATGTTTCCCATTCATCCATAAATCCATAGACCCATAAATCTACTGGTTAGAGTTAATCCATAGATCGATAAATCTACTGTTTAGAGTTAGGAAAATGTCCTTACTTTAGTTTTTAGTCTTATCCATGTGCATTTTTTTCTTCACCGTGGAATAGTGAGAAACATACTTTTGATTCCTCTGTATGCCTGATACATGTGGAGAAATTGACAGTAAAGCTTTGACTTACACAGCTGTTCAGTATTAGTTAGTGACTATAATCCAGTGGTCAATTAACAATGTCACTCCAAATAATAAATTAATCATAAACCCATATTATTGCAATGCCACTAATTTCAGTGCTGCTTCTATCAATGTCATCTGGTTAGGCTTTGGTCTTCTCAAGTTCATGTTGTTACATATTCTCTACAGGGGGCACCATTGTAAAGTAATTTGTCACATCCAAACGTGAATTCCTAAAATCCTGTAATTTGTTTATTATTATTATAAAGTTTGATTTTGCTCTTAGACACATATTCTGTATGCTTGCTCATGATCTATCAATTGTAAATATTGCATATATAGGGTTGTGGTAATCTTTATTATAGCTTCATTCTTTCTTAGGATGTGTATGCATTTTATTTCTGTTTTAATTTGTGTGTGTTTTACGCTTCATTTTTCATTCAGAAATAAATTTATGTGGATAAGGTCTGAGCATGGTCTTTATTCTGTGTCAGCTGCAGCAGTTTGGTCAGAAATACACTGTGGTTTTTATCAGCTTCCTCAATCAAACCTGAAATGGTCTAAACTGTGCATCTAGCTGTCAGGAAATGGAATAAGTGGGCCCAAATGCAGGAAAGTTCAGTCTTCAGTGAATTGAATTGTTAGGACATAGGCAAACAGATTCAAGTAAAATGTGCAAACAAGGAGACTACAAAATCCCAAAAGTTTAAACTTGGTGAAAAAACTCCAAAAAGGTATAGAAATGCCAAGAGAACAATTCCCAAAAAACAGAAAACCCCAACAGGGCAACGTTTTCAAGAGACAACCAGAATCAAAAAGCCAGGGGCATGGAGACATGACGAGCACATGGAAACTAACAACAAAAGCACATGGAACACAGTCCACCAGCAGGGGGCTAACGTTAACAGAGATAAAAACAGGCGGTCCTGACACTAGCCCCAGCCACTCGCACTCACACACTCATAGCAACAGATTGCGACAGTATACACAGATCAATCTCATCTTTCCTGCGAATTTGGCTAATCTGATGAAAATTAGCTATCTTTGCTAATTAAATAGTGGTAGTGGCTGACATTACTGTTAAAAAATAGCACTTGTAAGTCCATGTGGACATTCATCAGCCCTAAAACACAATGTCATGAACAATTAGATTTGAGTCACTAAGATGTGATCATTGCCACATATGGTTAAGACTGACACTCGTCCCATCTCAGAATGCCTGGTAGAAACCTTGTAGTAACTTGGTGCTTGATCCTTGGGGAAGTTATATAGAGTGGTAAATTAAGATTTATTTGTTAGATCATGAACATTTGTTCATCTCAAGCCAAACATCAGTCTTTGCGGTTGTCATCTCATGTGTTGCGGTTGCGGTTGGCATCTCATGTGTAGACATAAGATATTGCTAACAGGGATTGGTTTTAAGGGGAAATTATCTTATGTGACCGTATGCCAGACGAGGATCAAAGGGAGGTGTAAAGCTCATGCCTGATTCTCAGACTAGTTTGTTTCCACTTTCTTATTTATTTGAGTCTCTTTTATGTTTGTGTTTTGGGTTGATGCAGGCTAATGACAAGTATGTCTAATTTGGGCCTATTCTGGAGGGTTATAGGGTTGTGCATAATTTCACAAAGTGACTGACAAACCAACAATGGCAGAGCATTGACTATCTAAGAAACACGCTGTAATTTATTTGCTCCTCATGTGGGTGAAAAAGGGAAGAAAACTGTCCACATCCTCCTCTGTCAGAGAACATAGGGGACTCTCAGACTTACAACATCAAGTCTCAGATGACACATACTGTGTAAGTAGTCAGACGTTAGACTGGGGGACTGCATTTCTTTGAACAGGTTGCATCAAAGAGAAGATCTGAGCCATAATTTATGAATTAAGAATGAAAACCAACATGCTTATTATCTTCAGTATTAATGGTAAGAGTTTTTATATTTTATGTTAATGTCTGTGGGGGAAGGTAGCACCTATATTTGGCAGCCTGGGGTATGGCTTCAACTATTAGTGAGGAAAATCCAAACTGTTGTTATTAAGGGTCATTCGTTTTTTAAAATGCAGACTTTGGGATGCAGACATCACAAAAAACGAATGACAACAGTCATAAACCTGAATAAAATGTCATTAATGTTTATGATACATGTCATGCCATGTTTATAACAGGCTTCTGTCATCCTTATGTAAACCCCTTCAAATGTAGTGTTACCGGCTGTTTCCACTAAGCGGAACAGCTCGGTTTGTCATGGTTTAGTACAGTTTCCAACTCAAAAGTGGTACGGCATGGGTAAGCATGGTTGTAAACTCCTGGGTAGATGTACAAACCAGGATCGAAGGATGCCAAAATAAAAAAAAAAGTCCATTGATCACAAATATTATTGACTGGGCCTAAGAAAATGTATGCAAGAAAAAAGAACATTAGGGAGTTAGCCTATAGAGGATAGTTCTGGCAGCTAAAGAGAATTTTAATGCAATTTCAGACACAAAAAAATAATATAAAAAAATAGTTCCGATATCAGACTGGAGAAAGTTGGAAATTGGTGCCATCCGGATCTTTTGAGCTAGTTTCAACACATTCAATGATTTGGTTAAAGATTAGAGTCCCTTGTGGTGTTCACCCTCTCTTCCTTTCCTTCTGTCTCTGTCAGTGTTGAGCTGTGTGAGGTGTGACATCACGGTGAAAGGATCCGAGGGGGGAGATGCTGTCATCAACTGTCCATACAGCAAGGAGTTTGAGTCTTTCTCAAAGTTCCTAGAGAAGGGAGAGAAAACACCCAGGGCAGAACTCATCCGGTCCAATGGCAAGACAGAACGGACCCAGAGTGGGAGGGTATCTCTGCAGGTCAAGAGGGACCTTGCTATCTTCATTGTGACCATCCATGACCTGACCCTAGAGGATGCTGGGATATACTGGTGTAGAGTCTCTTTTTTAAATCTAGTAGATAAGTACACCAGAGTGCAGCTCACCGTAGGTAAGTCACACATGTAACAGTCCTGAGAAATATACAGTTTATTTCAGTCAAGCTATGTCGTATTAACCCTTTGTGTATGTTTTTCTTTGTGGTTATGATGTCTGGAAAGATGTCTATTAAGGCGGTGGTAGCATTGTAGTTATGGAACCCGGCAAGCATTATAGTGGGCC
>JAIFZK010000185.1:625000-720000 GCA_027481765.1 Tenualosa thibaudeaui | reverse complement strand
TGTCTGAATAGGATACCATATTTACACTGTTTAACCATCCTATTGTGTACATTTCTTGTTTACTACTTCAGTGTTCCGAAGCATACATAACTGCTGAAAATATATGTCTCGTATTATCATCTAATGATGCCTCCTTCTTCTATTTAGCCAGAAACTCATTCACTGCCTACCTGCTTCAGCATTTGCCTTGCAATCAATGGGATTACTCACTTACTTCATCCCCCATTAGATTATGAGCATTTTGGTGTTAAGATTGACATTGGCTTGGGCTACTGCTTTTTTGGTTTAGTGCTGTTCCACGTGCTTGTTTGTATTTCGAGAACATGCTTCTCGTTTGTTTGGTTGTTTGGAGGTAGCAATTTCCCTGACATCAGAGTTTATGTTTTGTCTAGTTCTATAAGTATCTATAAGTCATCAGCATTTTCTTCAGACCCGACAGGTCCAGGGTCATCTCTGCATGCTGTTTCTATTTCCACTGTTTTGTCTGTGGTGTTTGGACTGCTGGCGGCTTTGACCTTCTGGATGATAAAGAACAGTGCCAGGGGGAACAGAGGTGCTCTCTCTCTCTCTCTCTCTCTCTCTTTCTCTCTGTTTTTCTATCTCTCACTGTATGTTTTTTTCTAACTTCCCCAAATAAATGAATGAACTACTATAATTTTTTTTTTTCTATCTGTTCAGGCATCCATAGACCATCAGGGCCTCTGTCAGCCATCAGGGCCTCAAGTGCAGTAACATTGGACAACTCAGAAGATGTGAGTATTGTGCAATTTGTAGGTACCTGAGTCTTTTTATTTCTCAAAACAGCTAGCTAACTTCACGGTCTTAAATATCAAAAACAATGCTTTTATTTACTGGTCATAAATATATAGATATGACTAGTCTTTTACAGACTTGTTAGTCCTGTTTCCTGAAAAGTTAAATAAAATCATGGCCATATTTTGAGTATGAGCTGTAATTCTGATGTTTAGGAACAGCTGACAATGAAAATGATCCATGTGACTCCAAAACTATTCAAATGAGCTCTCTTTATCAGAGATACAATAGCTGATAGTATAATGGTTATGATCTGTATTTCTGCTCATTTGAAGGCCACTGACTATGAGCAAGATCCACAATCCCCCAGAATCCAGATGAGCTCACTCTACCAGAGTCTAAACCCCAAACCCACCCAACCTAATGCAGTTTACCAAAGCCTGAACCCCAACACCACCCAACCTAATGCAGTTTACCAAAGCCTGAACCCCAACACCACAGCTGATCCAGTTTACCAGAGTCTGAATCCCAACCCCAACCAACCTGATGCAGTTTACCAGAGCCTGGACCCCAACACTACCCAACCTGATGCAGTTTACCAGAGCCTGGACCCCAACACTACCCAACCTGATGCAGTTTACCAGAGACAGAACACTAACACTATCCGACCGGATCCAGTTTACCAGAGCCTGAAAACATAGAGTTGGTGACACAAAAGTAAATGAAAAGTAGTTTGGCTTCCATACAGTTGAAATACAGTTTATTAAACTTGATTGCTAAAGTACTTGCTTTGTGTGGCTTTTGCTGTGATGTAGCTGGTATATATTTATAATTAATTTAGACATACATTGATTCACTGAACCCCCAAGATCATGCAGACTGATACAGGTTGCCTGTTTTTACCATTGTTACCATCATGTGTCCGTCATGAATTGGCCTTCTTTTATTCACATGTTGTCACATCTTAACCTCCACAGGGGGCGCCATTGTAAACTAGTTTGTCAGAATGTCAGAATGACATTGTCTGCCTTCATGGCTCCAAAGTCACCTCTTCAAATTACCATATCACTCTCCAGTTTGAAAATGTCATGTAGTACACTTTTATACCAAAATGTTTCTTCCGTATGTTTGCTTATGATTTACCAAATTGTTGCATACAACTGAAAAATACTGTGATGATGTGTACTATATTTCGTTAGCTTTGTGAGTATGTGTATTCATATGTGTACCGGGATAGGGGGTGTATTAAACAAAGCTGAGCTGATCAGAGCTTTTTTTTTTCCTAAATACATGGACTATTTGTCCCTTTATTTATACATTTCTATTATTTATATGTATTTGTGCCTTAATACAGTAGTCTTTTCTTTGGCACAGACCTGTCAGAGGCAGGACTTTAGTTATTATGAGGGGATGGTGTATGGAGGGTATTGTCTGCATTAGGTAGCACTGAGCAGAGCTACTGCTGCATAAAGGTGGCCAGAAATGCACTGTGGTTTTTCATCTGAAATGAAGCTTCCTGCAGCCATTGTCTTCACAGCCACACACGCGCACACACACACACACACACACACACACACACACACACACACACACACACACACACACACACACACACACACACACACATACACACATACACACACACATACACACACACACACATACAGTGTCACATCTGCTGTGCCTCATTTTTCACTTACAGCTCCAGTCCGTGCCTTTACTCCGGTCCGGGTTACTGTTCTTTCACCACAGGCAGAGCCGGTTCAGGCATCCCTCCCAGTGTTTTAGTGTTTCCATTTCATTGATTGCTTTCTCGTTTGGACCTGATTATCAGTGGTAGTTACATGAATTACAGCTAATGGGCTGTGTGTGCGGTAGTCAAAAAGTCAGGATGCCCAGAAGGATGTTCATTTCAGGATGGTCACTCTTTTCCAGTGAATGTCTATTTTTGTGAAATACTAGGCTAGATTGATATGAGGCATAAGTATTATAGTGTAGTTATACTAGTTTACTACCCTTGGCAGTTCAGGGCTCATTTCATAGTTAGCTCGTAGCTGTAGCCTCATTACAGGTTTTTGCCAATGTGAAAGCTAATTACTGGAAACAGTCGACCACACTGACACATCCTCCCATGCACATAGAGAATTGGCACTCGTGGTGGTCAACATGGGTTGATAAAAACAGAAGCAAGTTCACACCTCCCACCACATCCTGTAACACAGAGGACACAAAAGATATTCAGACATCAGGGGTAATGTGATAAATAGTCTTACCATACATTATAGTTACAGCATGAAAGATTATCATCTAGTTTGTCAGATCCAAATATGAGAATAATTGCCCTCTACTCCTAGCTCCAATGTAACCTATTCAAATCACCATATCACTCTCCAGTTTGAAAATGTGATGTAGTACACTTTTATACCAAAATGCTTCTTCAGTATGTTTGCTTATGATTTATCAAATTGTTGCATACAACTGAAAAACA
Organism: Tenualosa thibaudeaui; assembly: GCA_027481765.1. Taxonomy (NCBI): domain Eukaryota; kingdom Metazoa; phylum Chordata; class Actinopteri; order Clupeiformes; family Clupeidae; genus Tenualosa; species Tenualosa thibaudeaui. Next base: position 716,759 of record JAIFZK010000185.1, on the reverse strand, counting down.
CTGTGATGATGTGTAGTATACTCTGTGAGTATGTGTATTCATACCGGGGTAGGGGTGTATTAAACAAAGCTGAGCTGATCAAAGCTTTTTTTTTCCTGAATGCATGGACTATGGATGGGCTTTATTTACTTAAACTGCTGAAAACAGTAGTAGTAGTCATTTCTTTGGCACAGACCTGTCAGAGGCAGGACTTTAGTTATTATGAGGGGATGGTGTATGGAGGGTATTGTCTGCATTAGGTAGCACTGAGCAGAGCTACTGCTGCATAAAGGTGGCCAGAAATGCACTGTGGTTTTTCATCTGAAATGAAGCTTCCTGCAGCGATTGTCTTCACAGCCACACACACACACACACACACACACACACACACACATAAAAATGCATGCATGCACACACACACACACACACACACAAAGGGAGAGTGTGAAATCTGAAATGTTTGATCTGAAATTGATTCCTGCTCTCTTTTTATGATTATAATGATGGTTTTGTGTTATGGACAGTAACTATAAACATGCAGCTAATGACAGAGAGCGTGTAAGATAATGGTAGCAAGTTCACACCCCTTTCTATATCCTCTTCTGACACAGGCTCAAGACATCAAGTCTCAGTGGGCAGTGCTAACAGTCAGACATGAGATAATGAGACGGGGAAGGGAGGGGGGTGCAGAGAGGAGCTTTCAGTTGGGGAATAAGAATATTTGCAATGTTTCATTACTTTGAAGGTTTTGATTGGTGTGTTTGAGGTGGACTGTGATGGACACAGCTGGCTGATTAGATTAATCATCTTCTTTTCTTCTTTTCTTTTTTCAAATGAAGATCTTCAAATTCTTAATATTTCCCTTTACCGGTAAGAGTTTTTGTTTTGTTTTGTTTTGTTTTGTTTTGTTTTGTTTTTACAATGTTGTACAATCTCAAACTGTATTAGTTCAAGCAGAGTGTGAAGATGGTGAAGTGTGGTATAGAAAAGATGCTGTGTGCCGTAGCAAAGGTTGCTTAAGAGTGAAGATGGTGGTGGTGGAAAAGGTTGTGGTAGGAAGAGGGTTGTCATCATAGAAGGTAAAGTGTATAGAGTGCTGCAGGGAGTGGAAAGATGTTTTGTGTGGTGGTCAGCAGGGGTGGGGTGGGGGGTGAGGTATATAGTGTATGGTGTGTGTGTGTATGGGGTGGGGGATGTTGTTAGATCTTCAGAGTTCTGCAAGTCAGGTGTGCTTGTGAGTGTGTAGTGCAGTGTAATGTGTTAGGATGTGTCTGTGTGCGTGTGTAGTGCAGTGTAATGTGTTAGGATGTGTCTGTGTGAGTGTAAGTGGGTGGATGTTTGCAGTGTCAGTAAAGTGATGTTTGGGTTTTGGCTTACCTGAGGATAGAAACGTTTACATGCTACAGTATCCCGGTTTCTTTGTGAGTATTCCACCTAGCATGTCCTGATTTCTCAGAAACTGGGATAAGGGCTTATTCGGGATACTGAATTCAGGGAAAGGTGTTTACAAGCGCAAATGCAAAGCCGGGATAATTAATATCATGATCATATTCGGGGCACTTAAATGCATGTAAACGTAGTCACTCTTGCTGTGAGTTTGTGGGTCCAGGCCCTGGGCTGGAAAACGTGGGATGACCTTGGTTACAGTGATGTAATGATCCTGGATGGGAGTGAGGTTTAGTGGGTTGAGTGCAAGTGAAGCCAGCCAGTTTAGCTGTGCGTGCATGCACACACACAAATGTAACCGAGGCATCTCACGAGGTCCAACCCGGTACTTGAACCCATGACCTCACAACAACATTGAATCAGGAGCTGAGCACCCTAGTCAGTCATCCAAGAGGCTTTTTGAGATGTCAGGAGGGAGGTCTACTAATGTTCCACCTCTATGTGGATGTATGTGACTAAAAGACAAGGGATGCTTTAGTCCTGACTACAAAACATTAACTTTTTGTTTATATTGTCCTCTCTCTCTCTCTCTCTCTCTTTTTGTATTGGTCACCATCTCCCACAGTGTTTAGATATGTGAAATGTGAATTCAAAGTGACAGGATATGCAGGAGGACATGTTGCCATCACCTGTCCCTCTCAGAAGATTTATATGTCCCAGCCAAAGTACCTATCAAAGGGACACTTTAAAGATGGTGTAGAAGTCATCCGGTCTGATGGCTATGCTGAATGGACCCACAGTGGGAGAGTATCTCTGCAGGATAAGAAGGATAGAAACATCTTCCTTGTGACCATCCATAACCTGACCCTAGAGGATACTGGGATATATGGGTGTGGAATTGACAGATGGGGAAGAGATATTTACACCATAGTGAAGCTCACAATAGGTAAGACATATAAAAGACGAGTTTCTTGTCTGTATCCAATAGTCCAAAATTGTCCTCTCTCCCTCTCTCTCTCTCTCTCTCTCTCTAGCTGGAAAGCACAACAAATTCAAAGTTACTTCGGTGGTCACCACAGTCACTCTCACAACTATGTCAGGTAACTTTCTAACGGTCTTTGTGGATCAGTACTAATATCCTCAAGTGGTGCATGGTCCACAGTCTCCCTCTCTGTCTATCTCTCTTAACCACATCTTAACCCAGTCTGGCCAATTTGTTGTTGGGGTTAACAGACCAAAATATGCCTTCAACCAATCAGACCAATTAAGCCTGCCTCCATAAAAAGTCAGTTTTTGATTCGTTCCCTATCTCAGGCAAATGGGAAGAAGTGGACATAGGGAAGTGTGAGAACCATATTCCTAGTCTAACTTTCAAAAAGCCTCAAGCCTGTACTATCACCCATTCAGCTGTAGCGATACCCAACTCTCTTCATTTTAAGGGAACACAGCAACCAGACCAGCACCAGAGTTGGAGTCTGATAAGACCACACACTTTCAGTCTAAAACTGTATCAACATCAGGTGAGGGTTCTCTGGAAATTTTATGGTAAATGATTTTGTCAGTTTTTGTCCTGATGTGTCATCTATGAAATCTTCAGACCCAGCAGGTCCAAGGCCTTTTCTGTATGGTTTCATTGCCTTTGTGTCTGCGGCGTTGTTTACATTTCTGGCTTTGAATTTGACACTCATACTAATGAAGAGCAGAGCTAAGAAAAACCGAGGTAACACACAAACACACACACACACACACACACACACACACATGCACGCGCACACACACACACACACACACACACACACACAAGGTGACTGTGTGTGTGTGTTTCCCTCTTGTTGTAAAAACACTGAAATGTGTCTGCACATTTTGTCTGATGTTTCATATAAATGAAAGCCTATGTCCACAGGTACAATAAACTCGAGACACTCAAAAAAGGTGAGTATAATCTTATGAAACTGGAGACCGCTTTCCTCATGATTTCAATATATGACATGTATGTTATGAAAGGTATATACTGTAAGAAATGTTCCATTAAAGTATTCTCAGTCTTTTCATTTGGAATTGTATAATTTACTATTAGGTTTGTTGGTTCTGTTTCCTGAAATGGCAATTCAATCATGGTCATGTTCACTGGATTTGAGCTGTATTTCATATGATTAGGAAACCAATCTCAACACCATCCAGATGAGTCCAGTTTACCAAACCCTGAACCCCAACACCACCCAACCTGATGCAGTTTACCAGAGCCTGAACCCCAACACCACCCAAACTGATGCAATTTACCAGAGCTGAAACACCAACACCATCCTACCAGATCCAGTTTACCAGAGCCTGAACCCCAACACCACCCGAACTGATGCAGTTTACCAGAGCCTGAACCCCAACACCATCCTACCAGATCCAGTTTACCAGAGCCTGAACCCCAACACCATCCTACCAGATCCAGTTTACCAGAGCCTGAAAACATAGAGTTAGTGACAAGAGTAAATGGAAACTAGTTTGACTGCCATTATCTGAGCCTGAACCCAATAATCATTGAACTGATGCAATTTGTCACAGCTCAAGCTGCAACAAGCCAGACTGTTAGCCTCATGAACTCTTCCAGGTCATTTGACTTTGTGCAAGTGCAGAACCTCTCAATAGGCATATGTTACCTTCCTTCTAGACAGACTGCTTGTCACAATGCTTTCAGCCCTCTGAGGATATAGCACTTTCTTGTTGATTGATCTGTTGGGTCTTTCAGTGGAGGAAACCAAAGCCTAGTGTTGTTTCGAAATGTGATACTGAGTGGAAGCACTGGCTAGCCTGGCTACCAGACAGTAGTACCAAATGAAGGAATTTATTTTTATTCTCTGCTTTTGAAACGTAGCGTGGCATGGTGGTTGTAGTGTTTTGGCTGAAATATTATTATTATTAGATACAATTATTTTTTGTTTAAATCTATATCCAACAAAACTAAACCATCCTAATACAACCATTTCTTGCATGCATGCAATACTGCTTATGTCTATATCTTGTGTGTATGCTGCCAAAAATGCAAAATCTCTGTGATCTACTCATTGCAAATATCCAATAGCCTGTTTGGATCACATCACATCATTTCATGTGTATTAATAAAGTTTAATCCTAAATGCCTTCAAGTGTTGTTTTATTTTTTAGCATGAGAGTGTAACATACTAATTTTGAAATGGGGGGTTTTGGTGACTGTAAATGTATGTGGTTTACGCATTATTATTATTATTATTATTTGGCAGCTATGGCCTTACTCAGTTGCTCCACCTGCTGTTACTCTGTATTGCTGCAATATTGGTCTGTTCCCCAATGCTATTATTACCATCACATGGTCCTACTGATATAACCAGTAGTATGTGGTTAAACACTACAATAGAGGACAAATTGTGCTAAAGCAAATATAGAAAATCTCATGATAAAATCTCATCATCGCTTTTATAGGGCAGTACAGAAAATTACATTTTATAAGAATGAACAACATTGAATGCTAACTTTGCAGGGTGTTGTCATTAGCATTTCCCTTTGAGCACGGATGTCAGTGGTGATTCTTAGACTCTGCCTCATAAAGGTCAACATGAGCTGGTGAGAATAGCAACCAGCTCACACCCCTATTCTACCTCCCCATTTAGACACAGAGTGAAACTAAAGGATGGAATACACTCTCACAAAAGGCTCAAGACAGAGAGAGAGAGACTGAGAGACAAGACAGTCAGATGAGGAAGAGAGAGAGTGAAAGAGAGAGTGGGTAGAGCATTTAGCATTCTGTGTAGTGCTATGGAGGCTAACGGTGAGGTTGTGTGTAACAAAGTGTTGATGACAAGCTACATAAGATAATGACTAATGCTAGACCCTCTCTATCACTGTCCCAACCATTATAAATAGCATTTTTGTACAGACAGCCAGGGAGTATAAGTACTGTGCTTGGACATCTTCCTGAGGTGCAAGGTACAAGTACTATGCTGGTATGGCAGTATAAGTGTCACTATTGGTTTTAGACAATTGGTACTATTGGTTCATGCCTGTCAAAGGCAGTCACTTTAAAAGTAGTGTGTATTTGTATGAGGTCACTGTCACATGTACATTCACATGTAGATTTGAGCACTTTTATCCAAAGCAACTTAAAAGAAGAGGAAGAGCTACAGAAGAGATCCACAAAGAATAACACAAAATGACAATGTTAAGAGGGTGCTGGAGGATCAGAGTTCTTAAATAGAAATCGCCTGTTCATTCTGAAGTAGCCTGTGGTATAGTTAACTGCAGTCAATCAGATCAGACAATCAAACAATCAAACAGTTCTGGCAGTTATTCCCTGTTCTTACCTGCTCCATCTGCTATTAGTCTGTAACAGCTTGACCCAATTGTTTAACACACAAAGGAAATACCCTGCAATAATTTCTGTCTCAACTCAAATTTTATTGTTAATGTTATATTTACTTAATACAAATGATTGTTTGTGTGTGTGCCTTTCTCTCTCTGTCTGTGTGTCTCTGTGTGTGTATGTTTGTGTGTGTGTGTGTGTGTGTGTGTGTGTGTGTGTGTGTGGGTGTGTGTGTGTGCAGGTGTGTTTGTGTGTGTGTGTATACTGAACAGAGGTGTTATACTGCAGCAGCGTGGACAGAAATACCCTGTGGTTTTTAGCTTAACTGAAACTTCCTGCAGCCATGTCTTTCTCTGCTGCCATCTCACACACAGATTCTGTTCCCCTGTTTTTGTTTTTTTTTTTCTCTAGATTAAAAATAAAAATAAAAAAGAGTACTCTGCTACAGTTAGTAAATAACCTGGGGGTGTGTGGTTGTTAGCACTATAGAACATATGTCAGTAACATCAGGATGTCGTGTGGTAAGAGTAGATAGCTCTGCAGAGTGTCCTGTCATTAGCATTTCCCCTTAAGCACGGGCGTCAGTGGTGATTCTTAGACTCGGCCTCATGAAGGTCAAGGAGGAAGACACAAGAGATGTGACAGTCAGACAATATTCAGGGCTGATGGTTGTAAATGTTCTTTTAGAAATGAAAACCTCCACCAATCTTACACTTCTCCTCCTTACTGGTAAAGAGCTTTCATATTCTTACAGCCTTGATTGGGGGACAGGGGAATACATGCCATCTTTCTCTATGTATGTGTGTGTGTTCTCTTTTCTTCTCTTCTTCTCTTCTTCTTCTTCTCTCTCTCTCTCTCTCTGAGATGTTTTTTTTGTCTCATTCATTTTATTATTCATTCATTCATTGTCACATTCATTTTATTTATTTAAGTATTCAATGACTAAACGCAGTGGTACATTTTAACCCATATTTTCTTATTTGAGGGCTTCACACACTTTCAGTCAAAACAAAAATCTAGGTTGAAACCTGCCAGAGTTCTCCATTAATTATTGCATTTCATTGGCTTAAAGATGACAGATGCTAAGCAAAGTCCTTAGTGTAACAATTAACAGTCCATTCTACATGTATGTACATGTAGTATAGATGTTTTTGTATTATTATTTACTTTAAATATAGCACCACTTGATCCATAGTGAAATGCTTAGTCTCACTCACACGGCTAAAATGACAGCAAAACCCCTTTGACTAGACTTCATTAATGCACTGCCTTGTACAAAATCAGAAATCTGCACTGTTCATGATGTCATTCTCTCTCTCTCTCTCTCTCTCTCTCATTCTGTCTGTCAGTACTGACCTGTGTGAGGTCTAAGGAGATCACAGGGTATGAGGGAGGAGCTGTGGTGATCAACTGTCCATATGAAAAGGGTTATGAGTCCTACCCAAAGTACCTGGTGAAAGGACACTATAAAGACAATGTACAACTCATCCGGTCCACAGGCCGGTCAGATTGGACCCACAAAGAGAGATTCTCTCTGCAGGACAATAAGAACAGAAACATGTTCTCTGTGACCATCTATCAACTCACCCTAAAGGATGCTGGGATATATAACTGTGGAGTTGACGCATGGGGACCAGATATTTACACCCCAGTAAAGCTGAACGTGGGTAAGTCTCACAAATAAACATTTAGACAAACCTTAGAAGTACTCAGCTGTTGTTCTGACCAAGAGGAAGCTGTAATGTGGTAACATACCTAAGCCATAAACAGGTATTTAGTATAGTATATACACGTTTTGATCCACTGTAAATATGTGTGGGTCTATAGAGTTGTGTCTGTAAATAATGGAGAGAATGGGTGTTTAAATATGTGTGTGTCTATAGAGTTGTGTCAGTCAGGTCTTTTTCACTGCTCTCATCTCAGGCCCATGTGGTTTATTTTTAAACTGTCTTCCTCTCTTAGTGGCCACACATAACGCAACATCCGGACCGCAGCTCAACATCACAGAGTCAGAGAGAACCACATACTTCCAGTCTGATCCAACAACAGCTTCATCAGGTGAAGGAATGATAAACGCACAAGCACACACACACACACACACAAACAGAGAGAGAGAGAGAGAATACAACAGTCACACCACAAGTTTCAAAGTTTACTTTACAAACGTTACACACCTTTTTTTTCTCTAGATTAAAAATAAAAATAAAAAAAGAGTACTCTGCTACAGTTAGTAAACAACCTGGGGGGATAAGGTTGTTAGCACTATAGAACATATGTCAGTAACATCAGTATGTTGTGTGGTAAGAGTACATAGCTCTGCAGAGTGTCCTGTCATTAGCATTTCCCCTTAAGCACTAGCGTCAGTGGTGATTCTTAGACTCGGCCTTGTGAAGGTCAGCGTGTGCTGGTGAGAACAGCAGCCAGTTCACACCCCTCCCCATATCCCCATTCTGACTCACAGTGAAACTGGTAACATAGCTAAGCCATAAATATATATACAGCATTAATCACTCACTGTGCCATTAGAATAAGGGAGAGAACTGGTGTTTAAATACGTGTGGGTCTATAGAGTTGTGTCAGTGAATAAGGGAGAGAACGGGTGTTTAAATATGTGTGGGTCTATAGAGTTGTGTCAGTAAATAAGGGAGAGAACGGGTGTTTAAATATGTGTGGGTCTACAGAGTTGTGTCAGTGAATAAGGGAGAGAACGGGTGTTTAAATATGTGTGGGTCTATAGAGTTGTGTCAGTAAATAAGGGAGAGAACGGGTGTTTAAATATGTGTGTGTCTATAGAGTTGTGTCAGTGAATAAGGGAGAGAACGGGTGTTTAAATATGTGTGTGTCTATAGAGTTGTGTCAGTCAGGTCTTTTTCACTGCTCTCATCTCAGGCCCATGTGGTTTATTTTTAAACTGTCTTCCTCTCTTAGTGGCCACACATAACGCAACATCCGGACCGCATCTCAACATCACAGAGTCAGAGAGAACCACATACTTCCAGTCTGATCGAACAACAGCCGTAGACACACACATTACAAACACAAAAGCATGTTACGTTGATGACTCATTCTGCTCTTACTGTGCACAGTTTTCAGATTCATCTCCAGTAATTCCTTGTAAATAACTTCATTAAATAGATGTCATGTCTGTCTGTCTGTATCACCCGTAGATGGATAGAGGACATACCATAACCATAGAGACATACCATAACCAAACCATACATAGCCTGGTAATAAAAGCAGTCCCTTGTTCTCCACTTTGTTTCGCACAAAGGGTCTGGACTTTTGGTAGTGAGATTCCATTGCTTGCTGCAGATGGTTAAGTTTAAAAAGACTGCATCAGCCCTTAACTGATGGCCTGCCTTGACTATAGCATTCTAGCTCTGCATTCACAACCCCTCCCTCTGTTTGCTGATTGGACAGGTTAAAATGCCTCCTTAGACAACAAGCTCAATGGGATCAAATCCAGGCAAATCCAAATCTAGCACTGTAGGGAGATGACAATCGAGCAGAAGTGCGTAGGAAGGCATGGCCAGGCTGTATCATACCATAAACACAAGTGTTAATTCCGCTAATTTGAACTGGAGGTCATGTGAATGGTGCTTTTCTGTAATCTGCAGTCCTGTAATTTGGTTCCTTTAGGAAGTCATGTTGCTAATCTGTCTGGAGGTCTTCGTGCTGCTGTGGTGTTTATTTTTCTGCTGCTAGTGACCTCTATACTCATGAAGAGGAGAGCCAAGAGGAGAAGAGGTACTACACACACACACACACACACACACACAAACACACACACAATTGGATGCAGCTGTGTGGAATGTAGTTACTTTATGCATAACATTTATGCAAAAGAGTAAAACAGAAATGAATGAATAGAGTTAAATGAATGTTTATTTATTTTTTGTGTTTATTTTTAAACAAACATCCTAATGCAAAAAAAAATACTTTTATACACCTTTTTTCTTTGATAGCATCACTCACAACTCTTTCTGGAATAACCAGGACAGTGAGTACATTTCTGTTTGAATGAGATCAAGAATGACTAAATGCCCAAATATCAGTGTTATAACTGGAAGTATGTTAGATACAATATGAATAAGATTCCTGAAATATTTCAGTAGTTGAATCATGGTCATGTTCATTGCATGTGAGCTGTATTTCTGATGATAGGAAACTGCTGACTATGGGAATGACCCACACGACCCTAGCACCATCCAGATGAGTTCAGTTTACCAGAGCATGAACCCCAACACCACCCAACCTGATGCAGTTTACCAGAGCCTGAAGCCCAACACCATCCAACCTGATGCAGTTTACCAGAGCTTGAGTCCCAACACCATCCAACCTGATGCAGTTTACCAGAGTGTGAATGCCACTGTAATGTAAAATAATGTCCTTTCAATCTCTCCAGAAATAATGCCTTTCCCCTCTTTCCCGCCAGTTTTAGTTCTTACCTGTTCTCATTTGTGCTTGTTTCTTTCATTTGCTGCCCTACGTAAACCCTGCTCTTCCTGTGTGTCTTTGTCTGATTGTTGGCCTGGTTTCCCTGCTTGTAAGAAGTTTGTTGAAATCTGCCTCTGGAGTATCTGTTTCTGCTAATGATATTTTGTCTGTGAGCAGCCTCTTTGAACCTTGACTCTGCCGGTGATTAGAGTCCTGACACCAGAATGTTATATAACATACTTAAATGTTATAATTTCCTCCCAAACTAAACTGTTATTGGCATGCAAGACCCATAATATTATCACATTGGCAAATATACTGTACAATACAGTGTACTTCAGTTCAGTTCTTAATGGTTCATGGCTTTGGGGGAAACTGAGATTCATCTTACAAATGTTTGATCTACGCATTGTAAATATGACATAACTACATTACAATATATTAATTCATTTAAATTGTTATTAAGGTAATAAAAAGGAGATACCACAATGACTTTCATCGCATACCTGTGTGTATTTAATCTTTAGTATGACCATCATTGTAGCATAAATGTTCAAATGGGTGGAGTTTGTGAGAAGATTTGTGAGGTTAATAAGGATGTGTGTTCCTGTTAGCTGAGCAACAGTGGTAAGTTAACTGCAGTCAGTGTCGAAACACAACTCTCAACTGCTTGAGGAGCCTTCCGATACACAGTTCAAAGTAAGTCTGTGTGTGTGTGTATGTGTGTGTGTGTGTGTGTGTGTGTGTGTTGCACGCACGGAGAAGAGAAATAACTCAAAAGATGAATTTTTATTCCACAACCCGGTTGACTTTCAAAGACAGAATAAACAATAATACGACAAATACAATCACTGTGAAAATTACTGCGATACGAAAATTGTTTCCTGTGTGTGTGTGTGTGTGTGTGTGTGTATGTGTGTGTTTCAGTGTGTGTTGTTCTGTTTTTGTGTGCGTGTGCGTGTGTGCATGTGTATTTGTCTATGTGTGTGTGTTTTTCAGTGTGTGTGCGTGTGTTGTTCTGTGTGTGTGTGTGTGTGTGTGTGTGTGTGTGTGTGTGTGTGTGTGTGTGTGTGTGTGTGTGTGTGTATACTGAACAGAGGTGTTATACTGTAGCAACGTGGACAGAAATACCCTGTGGTTTTTAGCTTAACTGAAACTTCCTGCAGCCATGTCTTTCTCTGCTGCCATCTCACACACAGATGGTCCCACTAAAATGAATAAAAGTGTGTGTTTTTTCAGTTTTTTTTAGAACAGAAAAAAAGAAATAATAAATAATCCATTGAACCTGATGCAGTTTACCAGAGCCTGAAGCCCAACACCATCCAACCTGATGCAGTTTACCAGAACCTGAACACCAACACCATCCACCATGCACCATACCAGAACCTGATGAACACCAACACCAGTTTACCAGAGCCTGATGCACACCAACACCATCCAACCTGATGCAGTTTACCAGAGCCTGAACACCAACACCATCCAACCTGATGCAGTTTACCAGAGCCTGAACACCAACACCATCCAACCTGATGCAGTTTACCAGAGCCTGAACACCAACACCATCCAACCTGATGCAGTTTACCAGAGCTTGAGTCCCAACACCATCCAACCTGATGCAGTTTACCAGAGCTTGAGTCCCAACACCATCCAACCTGATGCAGTTTACCAGAGTGTGAATGCCACTGTAATGTAAAATAATGTCCTTTCAATCTCTCCAGAAATAATGCCTTTCCCCCCTTTCCCGCCAGTTTTAGTTCTTACCTGTTCTCATTTGTGCTTGTTTCTTTCATTTGCTGCCCTACGTAAACCCTGCTCTTCCTGTGTGTCTTTGTCTGATTGTTGGCCTGGTTTCCCTGCTTGTAAGAAGTTTGTTGAAATCTGCCTCTGGAGTATCTGTTTCTGCTAATGATATTTTGTCTGTGAGCAGCCTCTTTGAACCTTGACTCTGCCGGTGATTAGAGTCCTGACACCAGAATGTTATATAACATACTTAAATGTTATAATTTCCTCCCAATCTAAACTGTTATTGGCATGCAAGACCCAAAATATTATCGCATTGGCAAATATACTGTACAATACAGTGTACTTCAGTTCAGTTCTTAATGGTTCATGGCTTTGGGGGAAACTGAGATTCATCCTACAAATGTTTGATCTACGCATTGTAAATATGACATAATTACATTACAATATATTAATTCATTTAAATTGTTATTAAGGTAATAAAAAGGAGATACCACAATGACTTTCATCGCATACCTGTATGTATTTAATCTTTAGTATGACCATCATTGTAGCATAAATGTTCAAATGGGTGGAGTTTGTGAGAAGATTTGTGAGGTTAATAAGGATGTGTGTTCCTGTTAGCTGAGCAACAGTGGTAAGTTAACTGCAGTCAGTGTCGAAACACAACTCTCAACTGCTTGAGGAGCCTTCCGATACACAGTTCAAAGTTAGTCTGTGTGTGTGTGTGTGTGTGTGTGTGTGTGTGTGTGTGTGTGTGTGTGTGTGTGTTGCACGCACGGAGAAGAGAAATAACTCAAAAGATGAATTTTTATTCCACAACCCGGTTGACTTTCAAAGACAGAATAAACAATAATACGACAAATACAATCACTGTGAAAATTACTGAGATACGAAAATTGTTTCCTGTGTGTGTGTGTGTGTGTGTGTGTGTATGTGTGTGTTTCAGTGTGTGTTGTTCTGTTTTTGTGTGCGTGTGCGTGTGTGCATGTGTATTTGTCTATGTGTGTGTGTTTTTCAGTGTGTGTGCGTGTGTTGTTCTGTGTGTGTGTGTGTGTGTGTGTGTGTGTGTGTGTGTGTGTGTTTCAGTGTGTATTGTTCTGTTTTTGTGTGCGTGTGCGTGTGTGCATGTGTATTTGTCTATGTGTGTGTGTTTTTCAGTGTGTGTGCGTGTGTTGTTCTGTGTGTGTGTGTGTGTGTGTGTGTGTGTGTGTGTGTGTGTGTGTGTGTATGTGTGTGTTTCAGTGTGTGTTGTTCTGTTTTTGTGTGCGTGTGCGTGTGTGCATGTCTATTTGTCTATGTGTGTGTGTTTTTCAGTGTGTGTGTGTGTGTGTGTGTGTGTGTGTGTGTGTGTGTGTGTGTGTGTGTGTGTGTGTGTGTGCAGGTGTGTTTGTGTGTGTGTGTATACTGAACAGAGGTGTTATACTGCAGCAACGTGGACAGAAATACCCTGTGGTTTTTAGCTTAACTGAAACTTCCTGCAGCCATGTCTTTCTCTGCTGCCATCTCACACACAGATGGTCCCACTAAAATGAATAAAAGTGTGTGTTTTTTCAGTTTTTTTTCAGTCAGTGGTCATTCTTAGACGTGTGCTGGTGAGAACAGCAGCCAGTTCACACCCCTCCTCACATCCCCATTCTGACACACAGTGAAACTAAAGGACGGAAGAGACGTGACAGTCAGACAATAGACGAGAAAGAAGAGAGAGGACACAAGAGAATGGAGAAAGTATTACATAGAGTTATGAAGGTCAAAGGTGAGGCTGTGCGTAAGAAAGTGTTGTAGATATCAAGATATCAGCAAAGAGAAAAAGAAGACTTAGACAGAGAGAGCAACTGCAGACAACAAATGAAGTAGGGAAGAGAGGGGGAAGTGAAAGAGACTCAGAGACGTGTAGATCAGTGGGCACTAATCAGAGAACCTTCAACTCAAAAGGAATCCCATTCAGGGTTGATGGTTGCAAATTACATCTCCACAGAGTAAACTGGAGATCGAGTCGGGATGTCAAACTACTTTGCAGAGATTACTTTGCAAAGGTGAGTCTCCATACAGACAAAAAGTTCCAATGGATCTATTGATTTATTGATAGGATTCCTTGATATCAATAAGTACCTGGCATTGTGAAACAATTGTCAATTGTGAAACAAACATTTTCTCATATTGTTCTTTAAATTACGTTTATCTTTGATCAATGTTTGAATGCTGGTGAGATCTTGAAAGAAAGAGATGGCCATGGATTAAATCAGCAAGAAAGAAGACTGTTCTTTTAGAAATGAAAACCTCCACCAATCTTACACTTCTCCTCCTTACTGGTAAAGAGCTTTCATATTCTTACAGCCTTGATTGGGGGACAGGGGAATACATGCCATCTTTCTCTATGTATGTGTGTGTGTGTGTTCTCTTCTTCTTCTTCTCTTCTTCTCTCTCTCTCTCTCTCTCTCTGAGATGTTTTTTTTGTCTCATTCATTTTGTTATTCATTCATTCATTTTAACATTCATTTTATTTATTTAAGTATTCAATGACTAAACGCAGTGGTGCATTTTAACCCATATTTTCTTATTTGAGGGCTTCACACACTTTCAGTCAAAACAAAAATCTAGGTTGAAACCTGCCAGAGTTCTCCATTAATTATTGCATTTCATTGGCTTAAAGATGACAAATGCTAAGCAAAGTCCTTAGTGTAACAATTAACAGTCCATTCTACATTTATGTACATGTAGTACAGATGTTTTTTAATTATTTAATTTAAATATAGCACCACTTGATCCATAGTGAAATGTTTAGTCTCACTCACACGGCTGAAATGACAGCAAAACCCACTTGACTAGACTTCATTAATGCACTGCCTTGTACAAAATCAGAAATCTGCACTGTTCATTCTCTCTCTCTCTCTCTCTCTCTCATTCTGTCTGTCAGTACTGACCTGTGTGAGGTCTGAGGAGATCACAGGGTACGAGGGAGGAGCTGTGGTGATCAACTGTCCATATGAAAAGGGTTATGAGTCCTACCCAAAGTACCTGGTGAAAGGACACTATAAAGACAATGTACAACTCATCCGGTCCACGGGCCGGTCAGATTGGACCCACAAAGAGAGATTCTCTCTGCAGGACAATAAGAACAGAAACATGTTCTCTGTGACCATCTATCAACTCACCCTAAAGGATGCTGGGATATATAACTGTGGAGTTGACGCATGGGGACCAGATATTTACACCCCAGTAAAGCTGAACGTAGGTAAGTCTCACAAATAAACATTTAGACAAACCTTAGAAGTACTCAACTGTTGTTCTGACCAAGATGAAGCTGTACTGTGGTAACATACCTAAGCCATAAACAGGTATTTAGTATAGTATATACACCGTTTTGATCCACTGTTTTGAAATTGAGTCTCTGTGAACTAGAAACACACATACACAGCACACAGTGAATTCAGACACACAAACCCGGAGCAGTGAGCAGCCAGCTGCTGCGGTGGTGCCCGGGGAACAGTGAGGTTTAGGTGTCTTGCTCAAGGGCAGCTCAGCCATGGATGTGGACATGACAGTGAAGTTTAATCACTTCCCCTGCCCACACTTTTTCCTCCTGGTCGTTTTTTTTTTTTTTTTTGACCAGGTTACCCAGCTAAAATTTTGTCACAAGATAAGTCGTTGCTGTTCTGTTAACTTGGCTATGGACTGATGCGCCAGAAAGGTTCTTTAATTTCTTGGACTAGTAGGAAACATCTTTTCCTGAGGTGTCCTTGTCAACATAATACGTTTTTAATTGACAATAATTGACAAGTTATTGCTCCCCAAAGCTCCTGATCCTTGATAAAAATTCCACCAAAAAACCTCAGCAGTACTAGGCTGTAACAGAGACAGAGGCTGTAACACTATGCAAACCTATACATTTGTGTAATGCTCAGTGTGTGTGTGTGTGTGTGTGTGTGTGTGTGTGTGTGTGTGTGTGTGTGTGTGTGTGTGTGTGTGTGTATGTGTGTGTATGACTTTTGAATCTAACAACAGTTGCCATTCCACTGCCATTCACCAAAGTCACCAAAGTGGTCACCACAGTTGCTCTCACAAACACACCAGGTAGGGCAATTTGCTGCAAAAACATATTGAAAGTGGAGTGAGGTTATTTCCCAGGGAGAATATATATATATATATATATATATATATATATATATATCTATATATATATATATATATATATATATATATATATATATATATATATATATGTTTTTCACTTCTCTCATCTCAGGTCCATGTGGTTTATTTTTAAACTGTCTTCCTATCTCAGTGGCCACACATAACACAACATCCGGACCGCAGCTCAACATCACAGAGTCTGAGAGAACCACACACTTCCAGTCTGATCCAACAACAGCTTCATTAGGTGAAGAGATGATCAATGCATGCGTGCATACACACACACTAACACACACAAACACAAACACACTCCCTATTTCATTGTCTCTTCTATAGTCAGTATTGCTGTCAGTGTTTGTGTATTTACATACACATACAAACTACTAAATGTAACACTGTCACCTTGTGGTCATGAGATTAAATTGCACTCACAGAAACCTTGGCTTACTTTTGAAACCACAACCGCATAGTAGGTGTTTAGTATAAACATCACAGACAGTCCATCTCAACCTACTACACTACAAGTTCACTCTTCTTGTTCTCATGTTGGTTGTGACCACCCACACCTACCCACACCCAAAGAGACCCATACAAGAGATTGCCATACACACAATCAGAGAGAGAGAGAGAGAAAGAGAGTATACTTACCTTGGAACACACAGCCTCAGATGCGGTTCACTCTTACCTTAGAGGCTAATATGACACCTTCAACATTGCAAGTTTCTCATGTTGGTTGTAACCACCCACGCCCATGTTCTTGCATATGCACAGACACACAAACATTGACACTCACACACAGACACACACATACAAAGGCACTACTGCCGCTAATTAACTTATGTTAATGATTCAATATCTCCTGTATTTTTGTTTGTTTGTAAATAGCTGCAGTAAACAAATAGCTGCAGACAACTTAAAGAAAACCCATTCTAACCTAATCCAATTTTCCCTCTCTCTGTGCTTGGACCCTTTAGGAGGTCATGTTGCTAATCTGTCAGGAGGTCTTGGGGCTGCTGTGGTGTTCTTTGCTCTACTGCTAGTGGCCTTTATACTTATGAAGAGCAGAGCCAGGAGGAAAGGAGGTACCACACACACACACAAACACACACATACACATACAGTAAACATTAATAATCAAATGTCTCTGTGTTGAATGTACATACTTCAAGTTCAAAGACAAAAAAAACAACAATGAATATGACTTGTGTTTTTTCTTTCAATAAAGATCATGATCCACAGTTTATTTCATCCTTAGGGTCACGCTCAAATCTTCCTGGAACCATCAGACCAGTGAGTATATCTCTTTTTACTGTAATTATGACTCACACTACTGCTCATTTGTATACTTTTTTATGTTCTCATTGTTATGTGTTGACATAGAGATAACACTGTAATGATCCTCATAGGGCCCGGGTGTTTACTCAGAGATACTGCTCACACCTCTGAACGCTTCTGATGGACATAGCCTTAATGACCACCACAGCAGTGCAGCTTTGACAAGCATCTATACCCTAGTAACATCTAAAGCTCTTGCTCGAAACCCTGCTAGTGCTACAGAGTCCAATCAGCACCCTCAACACACGACTACCAGCATGCAAGCAGCCAATTATCTTCCTCAACCCACCATTGCTGGTGATGACACGTACTGCCTAGCAACCAATCCGACGCCAATTCTGCCCTCAGGTTTGACGTCAGCATCCAATCAGCAACCTGACCCCACCACAGCTGCTACTGACAGTTATGACATCTACTACCTAGCAACCAATCCAACACCAGCTCCGCCCTTAGGTGTAACTTCAGCAACCAATCAGCACCTGGAGTCTGTCTCTGCTACTTGCGCTACTGGTAGTGATCACATCTACTCCCTAGCAACTAACCCCACACAGTCAGTACACACACCTGCACTGTCAGTAACCAGTCCACAGCAGTCTGATACTGCCATCTATGGCAACCTTGTCTCAGCCAATGAAAATTCAGACGGATGTGAATATGCAATGGTTGTCCTCTGTGATGGACCAATCGACTGTGATTCTGCCTCGACTGTGCGTTTCTCCAAATGTCCCGGTGAGGAGCTCGTCTACTCAGTCACTGTTTGAGAACTAATGAAAATTCATCATCAGAAAAGACTGACAGCCTCACACTGCATTGCTAATAGTTTCCATTGCAGAACAGAGAATCAACACTAATCCAAAAGAATGGAAATTCATCAAAACGTCTAACAGCCTCACATTGCATTGTCGTAAGGGACAGTAATGGTTTCCATTACCAAAACAGAACAAAGATTAAAAACTGATGCAAGCAAATAATCCCGTCGCATGAAATAACCATTTCAATTGGACTCCTATGACTGGACAAGGACTCCTATGACTGTATGTTGGACTATGATTTAGGACTGTATTATCCTGGTAATAAAACCAGACCCTCACTCTCCACTTTTGTTTTGAACAGAGGTCTGGACATTCGGTAGTGAGATTCAGTTGCTTGCTTAAGGTGTTTACGTTTAAGTTTGGATCAGCCCCTGACTGATAGCTGGCCTTAACTGATAGGATTCTAGCTCTGCATTTACAATGCCTCCCTCTGTTTGCTGATTGGACAGGTTAAAATGCCTGCTACTACAACAAGCTTATTGGTATCAAATCCAGACTAGCACTGTAGAGAGATGACAATCAAGCAGAAGTGCTAGGAAACCCTATGGTTATGCCATAGTCTGAGATTAGACTCATTCAAATGACTGATCTGGTTTCATTGAACTTCAGATGCATTGGACTCCATTGCTGTTTGCATATAAACAGATCTGGTGAAAATAGGTGACTGACTCCCAAAGATTGAAATCTCCATGTTCCCATGGTGTTATGAGCTGTAGTTAACTCCATTGTCAGACTGGTTTATTAAAACACATTTATGCTATAGATTTGGGCAGTAGTTCTGGGCAGCTCCATCCATTATGGAATTTATGTTTTTAGGGGTGGGGGGGCTGGAATCTAATTTCAATCATAATTATTTAATTTTCTAATCTGATGATTTGTTTGAAGCCAGTAATACCTATGTACAGCAATTTACTTGAGTTGAATAAAAACATTCAAATATTGCAGCAGTCACAGAAGTGGACAAATCTTTTTTTTTTTTTTTTGGATGAACAAACCATTGCCATTCCCAAAGTCACCACAGGGGTCTCCTTTGTCAGCTTTTAATTTGGATAACACAGTGGATGGAAACAAACAAACAAAAAAAGACTGTTTATAGTGTTTTTGCTTCTCCAATTTATATATAACACAGTTTAGTGCAAGATGTTCAGAATTATTTTATGTAAACACCACAATACATGATGAAGTACCGTGAGAGGGAAGATGGCTATGGTGTGTCTCTTTGGCAATGCCTGAGCACTCAGAGATGCAAGTAGCATCAATCTGCCAACCATGATGCCCATTTAAGCAACTTAGCCGGGTTCACATCCAACTTGCCAATGCACCTTTTAAGTTATTGCGACTCAATACATCAGGTTGGGTGTATATCTAATCCATCTACATTTGAATACATGTTATGTATCTCTTTTTTCCATTTTAACTCTGAATTTCTCTACAAAAAAAGAGGGTTATGATATGTTGGCACTGCTACATGAATCCTGTTGCGCTATAAATATCTAAAGATAGGAAGTATGTTAGGCCACTTAGCTTCCTGTACAGAAATATGAGTCATATGAAATGACATGTGATGATGGGTGTCACAACAGCACAACACCACAGCAGAGAGAGCAATAGAGACTGAGAGAGAGGAAAGGAGGGAGAGAAAGAAAGAGAGAGAGAGAGAAATATAGAGGAAAAAAGGCCCTCAGCCTGTCAGAGAAATTGAATCACTCTGTGAGTACGGTGTATGAGCACAGTAACAGTGGGAATCCACCCAGGACAATACTTCCACAACAGGTGAGTGTGTGTTTTCCTCACAGCAGTTAGTCATAGTGGGAGTCAATAGAGCACATTAGGGATGGAAACTGGGAGATCACAAAAAAAGTTAGGGTGGGCCTAAGAAATGTAGTCCTGAATTGGTCTTGTCTTGTTTAAATATACAAGTTGCTCATACTATTGTAGCCAACATGTATTACTTACTAGTTACTACTGAGGAGACCTACATGTTATGCCACATGTTTTTTTGGCTATAAATATATGTCAGTGTAAGAATATTGTGTCTGACCGTAGTGAGCCAAGCCACCGCAGACCAACCAAGCCACCGCAAGCATATCTGACAATGAAAAGGTACAGCTGTGTTTATGCCTTGCTTAAATGCACTGGACCCTCTTTACAAATCCAGACAACCCTCAGTGTTTCTTTGGTTGGAATGATGTTTTGTTTTCCATTTACCCAAATTAGCCAGATTAAATAAAACTGCTATCAAAGAGTTTTGGATGGCACTTTCTATGAACCCAGTATTCATAAAGCTTTATAACACATCCATTAAGTGTTATAATGCATTCATAAAATCTAAATAACTAATGTTATTAGTGTTCATAACTGTTTATACAATCTCATGACTGTGCTCATAAGACATTATAATGTTATATTATAATTCCCTAAAACATTACAACGAGCACAAGACTTGACAGCTCTAGCATTCTGTCCAATTGCTGGTCAATAACGAACGTTAGGTTTTAAACTACAAAGGCAGAAGGACATGCCAATGAATACTGGTTTCCTGACTGAAAAAGGTTGGTATATGCTAAAATGATTGTCTTCATAACTAAGATGGTGGAGGGAGAAAAAAGAGAGGATGCAAATGAAGGTTTACAGCTTATTTCCAATAAGCTTGATCTGGAAATGCTGACTACAGAATAGGAAGAAAATAACCCTGAAGGACTATCTGATAGCCTACTTAAATCAGGAAAAAGCCTAATGGATGTGTTTTTATATGATGTTTTGATAACGAATTTGACAATAAATATTTTCATATTTTGGTGTCTTTGGTGTCCATATGAATGCACAGATCCAGCCTATCCAGGCCATATGATACTTCATTTTTACTATTTCAGACATGAATGCTGATTTAAGCTGATGTGACTAAGTATCACTCTCCAAATTATATATTTTAACCATGATTAGTGGAACGAAAGCAGCCAAAGGCATAGTCCAGAGCAGCATCAGTGGTTCCACCCCAGCTAAATTTCAGTAGCCCAGTCAGTTTGCTTCAGTGTAGATGGACCAACATAAAACCATTTAATAATAATAAGTAGTGTGATACTTTGAACAACAGTGACGCTATCGTATCTGATACCAATCAAACCAATAAAGCACCATTACAGAAGATAAGTTAAATGAGTTTATGAATGTGTGAAGCCCTTTAAGAATGCATTAATAATGCTTTTTGTATACTAGGTTCATAGAAAGTGTTACCGTGTTTTGTTAAAATAGTAGCAACACCTAGGCAGTCGGTAGAGTGTAGCTGAGATCTCAGTTGTGGTTGAGCGGGTATAGGGTGTTATAAGTTTTCAGGAACCAAATGTTAAGCAATTACATCAATCTATTTTCCACTCTTTGGTGCTGAGTTTTGTATTCTTACTATGCATTTTCCACTGACTGACATCATTGGGAAATACCCCTTGTGCTGTCACGAGGGACTTGACCCAGAATAGCGGGTCCACTGTGGGACCGACTGAAGGCCCTTATGAGAGCATAACATCCAACATTACTGTAATCCCCATTTGATATCCTTTCACAAGAGACAACATATTAATCAGCACTCCAGGTCCGCACAATGTAAAAGGTGTATGGAGTAGTAAATGTCTACATTCTGTAAATATCAGTATCCAAGCATGGGCGGGAGGATACTGGACTGCATACACTCCTGTACATAGTACACTTGCATACTCCTGCATAAACCCAGATTTTGGACATCATTGTTTGTGCAGTCCTGTTTACACAATTTGCAGGTAGTGTCAACAAATTATTGTTTGTTAGATCATGGGTCATACATAAAGGTTGCATGACATAAAGGTCAAGCATGACATGCACTGCTCCTAAACGTTTCTATTAACTCGAATTCTGAAATGATAGAACATCCATGACAATCAGGTCATAGCTAACCAACGGTAGTTAATTTAGGCAAGGATTGTTATGTGTGTTTGGGTGACAGATGTGAAACCTGTGTTATCTTGACCCCTTCTGTTCTAAGGTCACTTTGTTATCAGTTATACCATTAAAAATGCAACAAATCGATCAATAGGTAGCCTGCTGCTGCATGTGCTTATGACTAACTAGACTCAGTTTGTAGGTCTGGCCAGCTCTCTCTTCTTCGAAACATAGTAATACTAAAGAAATCAGGAGGTCTGTTCTCTGTTTTAGCCCACACAGCAGAATTGATCCATGATCAGTTTCACAAATGAAACATGCTCATTGTCTATGCCCACACTCATAGGGTATCATTGTTCCTCTTATTCCTATCAGCTATTGCTTATTGATACACACAGACAGATTAGCATAAGACTTCAGAACCTGAAGAGGGCTTAGAACAATATTTGGTATATTATTATAATTTATCAATATGTGATGTTTTATCACCATGTGTTATAAGCTGTCAAGCTCTTTAGGCTGTTTATGTGTATCAGTGTACTAAAACTATGCTGTAGGTTATTACACAACTCTTTGGTAAAAAAAAAAAAAATGTGTGACTGCAAGACTTTTATTGTCACTGAACAGTTGCCTGTACAATGAATTTAGCCAGGAAGGACACATTGGTGCAAGTGTAAAGTGTGAAGTCCAGTGGAACAATGGGGAGAGGGCCACATCCAAGCTCTTTATGCTGTTGGGTGCTATGGGTGTCAGGAGGCTATCATTGTACTAAAACAGCAATATGCTGTTACATATTAGATATGTAACAGCATATACATATTACATATTAGATATCAAGTTTGATTGAAAAATTTGTTCAAAAGTGTTTATTTCTTTATGTTTTTTCTCTTGTTTTGACTGTCAGACATGAGATGCACTAAATATAAGTTCAGGTGTGGTGATGGGCGATGCATCCCCAAGGCTTGGCTTTGTGACAAAGAGGATGACTGTGAGGACAAGAGTGATGAAAGCTTACAACTCTGTGGTAAATTATCTATCTATCTATCTATCTATCTATCTATCTATCTATCTATCTATATATCTATGTATCTATCTATCTATCTGTATCTGTCTATCTATCTGTCTATCTGTGTCTCCCTGTCTGTATGTGGGTACATTGCTATGTTACATATTGTTGAGCCAATATGGCATTTTTTATATATACATGGACCATTTTGAATAACTTTCACAGCTATGGTTGCCTACATTGTAAGCTCATGACCTTACAGTCACCTTTTTAACAGCAATCCAATAGTTCTTTCTGTAGATGCTTAGTTTTACATAGATCATCATGGATAATGTATTCTCTCGTTTTCTCTTTCTTGCCATACATGATTTTTTGGGATGCAGCCCCACCGCCACCAGGATATTTCGCAACCACGGCAACAGTCAACATAACAGCAGAGACTGAAACAGTTCAACAAGTGAAGGCAACTTTCATTTTAGGTACACATTCCAAACTGTATGTTTTGTTGAAAATCAATTATTAAATTGCTTTAATCAAAAAAGGATAGACTTTGCCAGCCTTTGGGAACATGCGTAGTATGTGTATATAGCTTCATCTCTTGTTTAGTTATGTGTAACCTGCATTCATCCATTTTCATGACCTGTTGTTTTAGGTAATATGCCTGTCCTGGTTGCCTCTGTGAGTATGGCTACTGTGCTGTGTGCCGTTTCAGTCTTCATCTTTTACAGATGGAGACACAAGAAGAAACTCAGTAAGCAAAAAGAAACTATTTTGATTATGTCAGACCACTTTCAGTATTTACTCATTATAGAATAAAGGAACTTCTTAAACTATTGAATTCTAAACTATTCTTGAGCATAATTAATAATAATAAATAAATAAATAAATAAATTACTATTTTAGTAGATAATTATTATTTTATTGTAACAGATGCCTCACATCTTATGCACATCTCTCAGCCACCTACTGTCCAAGTGGTAGGTAAATTAAACATTTGTCATTTATTTATGTATTTATGTATTTATTTATTTATGTATTTATTCACTCATAGCTCTACCATATTACTCCTTTCAAGGCCAATGATATGGTGTATAATAATAATGAAAACAACAAGATACGATGAGCTACTCACTGTCTGCTGATTCTGCTGACATCTAGTGGTCAACTTGCTTAAAGCACAAACCAAAATGCTTGTCAAATGCCAAACCTTTTCATACTTGCCTTAGAGTTAGACACTAATGCATTTAACTATGATGGGGTCAGTGGTAAATGAAAATTAGTCTGGATTTACCTGGGCTAACACACACACACACACACACACACACACACACACACACACACACACACACACTCAGATCACACACTCAGATCACAATATAGTGCAAAACGTGTCATCATGAATATAGCACAAAACATGTCACAAAACACAGCAAATAATTGTACTGTGTTTTTGTCAGTAGTATTACCATGTCTTTGCTCAATGTTGTAAATATTCATTCTAACGCTGTCAGTGCCACTGTTGTTTGATCATTTTAACTACAACCGTGGTTAATTCAGTTGTCTATTGTTTCAGAACCTAAATGATTATGAATATGACCCAAGCATAAATGACGGAGAAGAAGCAATGTCTGAGTACGAAACAATGGACCCAATCACCCATAACAATGACCCTGAATATGAGGTCATACAGTTTCAAGTGTACCAGCAACTGATGGTCCAATCAGATGGAGTCTATCAAAGCATACAGGCCCATTATAACCAATCACATGCAGCCAGTGTCTGAGATTAATGAGACCCCCTACCAAATAAATAAATAAATATAATCCACAATATATGCCCATGAATAATATGCGTAGAAAACAGGACTTCCAAAAATTGCTAGTAATTAATTTATTTGTTATTAGCACATTCATCAGTGCCTGTTATGACCCTACCTGCCCTTTGTATGACCCTAGTCTTGTATGTCTTTCCTCTCCTAACTCCATTCCAGCCTACATTGGAGCCAAAAGAGTAAGATATAAAAAACGTAAGATATTGCTAAATAATTTGTTTCATTGGGCAGGTCCTACTATTGGTGACCAGAGGTATTGCAGCTGGGGAACAAAAGACAAGAGGAAAATAAATAAAGGTCAGAGTCATTAATAAAACTGAAAACATTTTAGATCAGCTCCATATTTGGGGAGGGGGGGGGGGGTCTGTTATGTGTAGCTATTCCCAATCATTATCATGAAACAAACAAACAAATAAAGATACTCTCTCTCTCTCTCACACACACACACTTTTTTTATATTAATATAGTTATATTCTCCCTTGATGTCACTTGTTGTACGTAGACGCTGCAGTTTGCTGTTCACAGTGTTGAATACTCAGCGAAAATAAACACACACACACACACACACACACACACACACACCAATATATATACATGCTTTTTTCCAGTGTTGGGACTGTTCACAGAAAATAAACAGAAAAACAACCTTGTCTGATGTTTGTCTTTGATATGCATCCAACCACCCAGTTGTACCTTCTGTCTCCAGTTATGACCCTTTTTAACACTATCACATTTTATATGATATTAAAGTTCATGGGAGTTATGTGTTGTCTAAATGTCTGTACTGCTGAGTCAGCGTGCTGTTGTCATCATGAGACAAATACATAAATTAGGTCACAAAACACACGAAAAATACACAAGTTCAAGAGATAAGATGCACTGAAACACAAATAATGCACCATATCTTGATGTTGGTTGCAAGGTTTAAAGCTGCTGCTGTTTGATGTAAATGAGACACATACGCACATGCAGACACACACACACACACACACACACCTTAGGAGATCTGAGGGCAAGGCTCAATGTTATCTGTGAAAACATCTGTTCTGTGCTGAGCATCTAGCAGGGTAGCTTGAGGTGTGTTGCAAATGGTAGTTAATGGGAACAGATAACACACACCCACACACACAGAGAAACTATCTCTCTCTCTCTCTCTTCCTTTCTCTCTCTCTCTCAAACACACAGAGGCACACTTATCATCCCTTATGGTGAGTGTTGAGTGAAAATCTGCATGTATCTTTGAAGTCCTTGTAACCACTTGATCCGCTTCAGCTTAAGTTGTGATCCGGCCACATCGTAACTGAGACCATAACACACAAAACGTTTTCCTGTCAACCTAACAGCCTCTCAACAAGAAAGATTTTTTGAAGATAAAATGCAAAGTGTTTCCTTTAGGGCTTTGCTATGATTTGTAGCTGTGAGATCTCATTGACTCCATTGCTGTTGTCGTCGTCTCAGAGTGATGAATGCCATGAGGTACACAAGTCCAAACTGCATCATCTTCATGTTCATATCAGGTGAGAAACACCCATACTCATATTTTTTTGTTTGTTTCTCTTAGTGTCAAGTTTCTGTTTTTGATTTGTAATTAATTAAAGTTATTTTGTTTAATTGGTCACCTACTGTATTTTATTACTTCAAAATTACCAAACTTCTTGTCTAGAAAATTTGTCTTCATTTAATTGCCCTTTCACCATATTTTAAGATCACTTCTTTACAAATAAATAAAAAAATACTAAAACATAAACAAAACTTTTTTTTTACAGATGCATTTCAGTAGCAAGGGGACCATGTTTTTCTGTATTTTACAGTATGACATGAAAACAGCATTACTCAGATCTGCCATTAGAAGAATGTAGGAATTCACCCATGCTAATCAAACAATAAGAAGTATCGGCTCTGTTAAGTGAAAATGGCTTTTATTTTCTGAAGCTGTTACTATCCACCTCTGAATACAGTCATTACATTTTGATTATGCTGTTCATAATGAATGAATCAGTTCAATAAATTACACAGCCTTCAACCAATTACACAGTCAGCACACATTTACTCAGGATTTCAAAGAATTCGACTAGATGTTATATGTCATATATCTACTCTCTCTCTCTCTCTCTCTCTCTCTCTCTCTCTCTCTCTCTCTCTCTGCCTCATGGATGTGTGGTGAAGTGAGTGGATACATGATCGAGGTAAGACAACTTGTGGGAGATGAGGCCATCATCCAGTGTCCTTTCCCGAAGGAATCGGCAACCTACCTCAAGAACTTCCTTAGAGATGGCAACGGCCTGTCGCACAAGATCATCGAGACTGCCAGCAGTGAATCCTGCATCTCTTTGGGGAGATACTCTTTCTGCAATGGTGCCCAGAGCAATGAGGTGACTGTGACCATCACTATCCACAACCTGACACTAGAGGACGCTGGAGATTACCGCTGCTGTGCAAAAACAGGAAGTGTGCAAGAAACATGCCACTACATCTCTCTTGATGTCCACAATCAAAGTGAGCACACATATATGCACACACACACACAGATACAAATACTGACTAACTGAATCAACATTTACATTTGTAATGTTTTAATGTACATTTTTACATTTCTGTCACTTTTAACCGATTGATTCACTGTTTTTCCATGCAATTTCATTGTATTCATGACACGGTTTCATCTCAAACGAGTCTTTGTCAGGGCAGAGGATTTGGGCGAGATGCGTTAACCTAACCTGGCATATTTGTGAGTCTAAAATAAAAGATATTTAACATTTGCCAATGTGATCACTGGATCACTGGAGTGCCCCAGATCACTGGACTATTTACTATTTTACTATTTATTATCTATTGCATTCTTTGGTCAAAAAGGTATTGCAATGCTTATATGTATGTATTAGATTAAAATGGATATATATATATATCTATATACATTTTAGTCTAAAATAAAATATATTTAACTGATCAGATTGGACTGTGTATTGTGTAAATACAGTAAAGGGTTAGAGCTAGGCTAATTACCTTTTATATTCTTTTCAGCCACAACAACTATGACACCAGCAGTTCCTATGGCGATGCCTTCAGAAAATCCACAGGTCTCACTGACATCAACATCAGCTTCCTCACTGGCCTCATCATTGTCATCATCTGCATCAACATCTGAATCATCATCACCACCATTAAGTGCATCATTACTGCCTTCACCCACAAGTATGTACGCTTGTTTATTTACAAATTCTTTACCTTTATGATATTACTCACACAATGCATCTGCATCAGTAATGGAGTCTGACTTGCACATTGGGAACAGTTTGGGGTCCCATGTCTTGATCACACATCCTTCAAAAAAGCTCAGGAACAAAATCTCTCACTCTCTGAGTCATCGCTACCGATTCTGCTCTACAAAGGTAAACAGCAGTAACTACACATTTAGTCAAAAATTAGTTATGACTTGTAATGAGCTTTGTGGCATCTTCTCTGTCTTGTGACAAAATATCCCGGTTCAATCATGCTCCATTTTAGAGAAATAGGAGTGTCAGTTCTGCAGTAACTACAAAAGCCAAGTGAATACTAAGGCAAACCACAGCAACTAATATAATGGCCTGGCTCAAGGAGCCATTACCGGATCTGGGACATCCGTTATACAGAAAATAATAATAAAAGAAATCATGAAATGGGGAAGTCAGTAAAATCTGTAATATATGATGTGCATGGTCATGATTTCGTAGTGAGTGAAGTTTGAAGGGTGCAAAAAACAAGAAAAGAACCATCTAATGAAATAATCAAATTAGCTAAATCCACAAAATAAAAGCTGAGAGACTGAAACAAAACCCAAAAATGGCAGGGTGGCAAAAAGCAGGAGCTTTCTAAATCAGCAGACATTTAAAGGTATGGGCACAGGTGACAATTAATAAAGGGTAGAGTCAATAAGGGGTCTCACAGACTATTCCAGCCACAGCAGTAAAGGAAGAGACAAGCAGAAGCAGGAGTCATCAGACTAACAGTTATTTACCAAGGCAATCCGCAGTAACTGACAGTTACAGCACTGTGGCTTTGTTGACCCACTGTTCTGGTTAGTTTTAACAGTAAGGCTAACTATTGGCTAGATTCTAGTCATTAGTAAATTAGCTACCTTATCCAACACTGAAAGCATTAGCCTACCTGCTTATTAAGACATATTACCACTTGTGAATATCTTAAAACCAATAAAAGGTCTGTAATAACTCAGAGTTTAGTGGGGAAAAAATCAATAAGTTGCATTAATTTGGTAAATTCAAATGCAATATCTGTTTTTTTGGTGAATTTTGGTGCATAGGTCAGATCAATCATCAGATCATGCAGAAAAAAAAAGCAATTTGGCTTCATAGGACAGCATTGTCCTCATAAGTAAAAGCGGACCTGGTCACAATGCTAATAACAGTCTATGACACACACACACACACACACACACACACGCACACGCACACGCACACGCACACACACACGCACACGCACACGCACACGCACACGCACACACACACACACACCAGTGGTGGAGGCTGCCATGCAAGATATCTGCATGTCAGGAGCTTTATCCCATATTAACAGCAACAGAAGGACAAACCCAGACTATGGATCCCAATGACTATACCGCTGAACTATCACCACCCATGGTCTTCATAGGTGAAAAAAAGCCCTGACCAGAAGTCATGACCATAAATAACACTAACGCATCTTTTTTTTTTTCCATCATTCGTCCCCCACCCCTCCAACCCCACTCTCCATCACTCAGGTTTACTGATAGTCCTGACCATATGTGTGCTGACGGCCACCATCATTCTTTTCTTTGTCTGGTATAAGCACATCAAGGAAAGGCAAGGTACACGAGCATAATCGTACACATATGCTCATGCACATAAAGACACAGACAGATATAACAGATGAAGCCATTAACTCTAATGAACCACTTTCCACTATGTTAGTTTGTGTGCTTGTATGCATTTCTATTCACCACTGTGTTGTCTCCTCTTGTGTCAAACTTGTGTGTGTGTGTGTGTGTGTGTGTGTGTGTGTGTGTGTGTATGTGTGTGTATGTCCTTTTTGATGATCTGTAGTAGCTATTTTACAAAGCAGAATGCCATAAGAACATACTGTTACTCCAAACACTTACCAAAAAACGTTTATGTCGTTCACTATATGCTAGTTTATCTCTTTGTTTTTTCATAAGGATTTAGCCCTCCTGGACTTCCCACAACCACAACCACCACCAGACAAACCACTAGACCTCAAGGAACTGTGAGTTAAGGAAAGTTCATCTTCTTCCCCTTGTGTTTTAGAAGCATTTCATAATGCCCCCAATGTGTTTGCAGTGGCTCCACCTGCTGGATGAATGAGTACTTGTATGATATCGCTGCTGTCCTGTTTTTTGTAAAATGTTGCTCTAACAGTAAAGTTCATGACTGTGACCTTTGCCATTGTTTGAAGGGCTCTGGTGAGTATGTGAATGCCCAACACACAGACATTCAGGTCAACAGTGAGAGGGGTCAATCAGTTTGCTCTTGGGAAAATGCTAGATCAGGAACTGGAGAGGTGAGTGGGGATTGTGGGAAATTAAGTCTTTGTTGATCGCCTTCCAACACAATTTAACAACACATTAGTTTACCAATTTCTGTTTGGTTTATTTACAGTTTAATAATTCAGTATCATTTGGCTAACAAAAAACTGTTAGATGATAATTATTTTAGGCAAGTCTAGAATATGTCCCACATGAGCAAAATCCATGTGTTTTTTAATACTATAATCTATTTTTTGTATCATTTTATTACCAGGATAATCCAGATTATGTCAACCCCCCAGGGTGTGTGAGATCCCCTGACCTGGCCCCAAACCCCATCCCACACCACACCCCCACCCCCACCCTCTCCCTCTCCCCCATCCCCAGCTCCACCTCATGCGAGCCACTCTATCAGTCCCTCAACCCCATCCCCACACCTGAAGAAGTAGATTACCTGAGCCTCCACCCAACCACCAGCATCAGTGTAGATTACCTGAGCCCCCACCCTGGAGTGACAGTGTCCAGCACCAGCAAGGGAAGCCCTAGCTGCCCCAGCTACCTCAGCCTGGACTCCCACCACACTAGCCTGTCAGACACCATCTATGACAGCCTGCAGTGATCCTGACTTGCTCAATACAGTTAAACCAAAGATCACTGAATACGGACAAGAGAGCAAAATAATATGTTACAATGGGAGCAGTCGTACAAATGTTTCTGCCTCTTGCTCTGTTTTTACCCTTTCTGGTCAAACCCAATTTAATTCAATTCATTTCATTTCAGTTAAACCCAATCGTTCAGTTCATTTCCTTTTTAGTTAATCTCATGTCTGTTTACAGAAAGAACTACCTGTCGCTTCCTTCCTCCTTTATAGCTTTTTGAGGCTCTTGGTCTATAAATCATATAAATCACCGCACACACACACACACACACAAACACACACACACACACACACACACACACACACACACACACACACACACACACACACACACACACAGTGTTTCACTAGCAGTCATTATGTGTTTTACTTTAAAACAAAGAAATTAAAAATTTTTGGTGTCCTCATGAATGTCAAATAAATGAAAATGAAATTGACCTGTAAAATGTAATGTTTATTTGTGCATAAATTGTTAAAACAACAAAACGAAAGTACATGTTGGATGAAATGTCTTTTCATGAATATGTCACAAGTAAATGTTAAGCTACATCAGATCACTGTGTTTCTCACTGACCTAACTCCCAGACTGGTTGGGATACATTTTTATGAACATACAGTGTGGTGTGATGTAGTGTGGTTTGGCTAGCAACTTTCACAACAATATGGGGTTGAAAGCTACTGGTTTAGATAAACAAGGTTGTGTTGGGTTCTATTAGTGTTCAGGCTCTGGTATATTGAATCTTGTTGGTCAGGGTTGATGTCCAGGCTTTGATAAACTGTATCAGTTTGGGTGGTGTTGGGGTTCAGGCTCTGGTAAACTGCATTGGGTTGGGTGGAGTTGGGGTTCAGGCTCTGGTAAGATCCATCCGGGTCACTGGTGTTCAGATGCTGGCTTTGGTAGTCTGATGGAAACGACATGACGCTGTAGTTGTTCTGGTGCAAAGCATGCATTATGAGATTATTCTCATAATCATCAGCAGCCTATGAGAATGTTTTTATATGTATTAATGATCTCAATTTTTTACTTAGGGTTACAACCTGGGCAATAAACAAGCAATTATGGATATTTCCTACAGGAATACTCACATTGGTTCCTGGTTTCTTTTGGAGAGTTGAAATGTATGACACTGAAAGGAAAATTTTAGCATACTAAACATCACAACATTTAGACACAATCCAGTCTCCTTGCATCTGCTATACTGGTCATAACACTGCTTGCCATAACATTACATGAACAATTGACTATTTTCCTTGATGGTACATTTGATAAAAACCAAAACAGAAACCAAAAGTGTTCTCACCATTTTTTAATTTCCCAGAATGCCAGGGCCGTGACTGAAAACACAAAGGCTGCTACCAAAGACAGAGAGAGGATGGTACTAATAGGCATTCCTGTGAAACAATAACCACAGAACCACGATCAGAGCTCACAAAAAATATGCATTAAAAAAATACAAACATACAATGTATGATATGAGCACCATAACTGTAATGTTTCTAACAAGCAGGATTTATTGTACCTTTTGTAAGAGATGCAGGGGTGGAGGTTGGATGTTGGACCTCCTCAACCATAGCAATGATTGGGTCCTGTGTACCATGTCCCTCTTCACCATGTTGTCCTGAAACTTTATTAAGAGATTTATGTCTAACTTGGGTTGCTTTATCATCAATGGTCTTGCATTGTGTAAAGCATTTATAGAATTAACAAGGAAATACTCCAGCAAAAGTATAGATTTTTTTACTTCTAGCTGTCACCTTCACCCTAGGTGATAGCTGTGTTGGATAAATGATATAGTTCAAGTATGTGTCCTGTATGCTCCTGTAGGTTTACAATACATTGGTATATTAGCGGGCAAACAGATATGCAGCAATCTCTGCTACACAAAGGACTGTTGAACCAGAAGGTTGTCATGCTGAAAGAGAACATCTGGGCACTAAGTTAAATGTTTTAGTCACCAAGGCATCTTTTTTTCAGTCAGACGTCAGGGCACCATCTGTGAATTACACAACCTTTGCAGTTCTGCTTTTTTTTCATCAATGTCCCTCCATCTATCTCTCTCTCTCTCTCTCTCTCTCTCTCACTCCATCTCTCCCTGTCTCTTTCTTTAACACACACACACTCACATCTCTCTTTGCGTTCAATATATATATATATATATATATATATATATATATATATATATATATATATATATATATATATATATAGCATGTGTTGATAGGCCTTATATTGATTAAGATGAGCTTAAAAGTAAAGCTGGAGAAATTACCCCCCCAAACATCCTAGGGTTTTTCTCAAAGGGTTACATCAAACTAAATATATATATATATATATATAGTTTGTTCCTGATGAGCATGCATATATAACAGCATACAATTCACAGTCAACATTAATGTATAAGCCTCTTCATACTAAACTTGTATGCATGATGGACTTGGTCAGACACAACAGGAATGCATATTCTCATCTCACTCATTATCACTTTGCTACATCAGTAACATAATAAATGATTGCATCAACAGTGCTCATCAGTGGAGTTATGAATGTAAAGACTGCAATCGTTTTCTCTGCTGAGAATTAGCCTCTAACCCCTGCTAATGTATGTGATGCATCCATTGGCCTTTATACAAACAAACACGCAAATGGCATCTGTGAGTGCAAGACCTTACAGTTGTTACTCTCAGTACTCACCCACAGTGAGCTGGACTTTTACATATCCCCTGTACCGGTTGAGTCGGTCTGGCCCACACCAGTAGGTTCCGGAATCTTCAGCCCGAAGCTCCCTAATTTGTACCACCTCTTGGGCAGCAGCTGTTGTGTCAGGCACAAGGGAGAACCTCTGGTCGAGCACATTGATGGTGCCATGTTCATACCGAATGACATCGCTGCAGGCGTAGCGGCTCTCCCCTTTGCAGAAGTACTTGTCTTTGTGTGCGACCCCTGACGGGGTCAGGCAGTTGATGTGAATGGCTTTCCCCTCGAGTCCAATAGCATTGAGGGATGAGGCCCAGGACCAGCCTGTGAGAACAGGATGGAAGGTTATTGCACCTTTTTTCAAAATGTGCCATGTGATCAAAATAAACTGTGAGGAAATTGCAGTAACAAAAAAAAGAAAATGAATAAATGCAACAAACGTATCCAACATATTTAAATAGTTGAAATGAGTATGATAAAGATGTACATACATAACATACACACATGCAACATGCACACATGGTAACTGTCTGCTATCACTGAAGTTGCATGAGAAACCTTTGTTGATCAAATCCTTACTCTAAATACTAAATCTTGCTGTACCTGTACTATCAGTATGTGGAGTGCATGGATATTTTACCTATGGCCAAGTAGCAGGTGACGAGGATCATTTGATGGTTCTTCATTTTCAAAGTTGCACTCAGCTCTTTGTTCTGGTCAGACTGATACTTTTCTTCCCTTGGTCAGTGTCTTTGGCTCGTGGTGTTGCTGACTGCACAGTGTTTCACTGTGGAAATGCCCCTCTAAGTCTTACTCTTTTCAGACACATTGAGGTGTAATGAGGTCTTGTCTATCTATATTTCTGCACTTCTGCTTTTGGGGTTTTCCAATGCTGTCGGGTGTGTGTCTGCCTGTGGCTTCCTCAAAAGAGTGTAGAAATCTAACCATCTCCTCTGGACTTCCTCAGCTTCACCTCTCTTTGTGTCGGTGTGATGTGCTGATGGGGAAAGAAGAGAGGTACAATTTTGTATCTAAGAGGCGATCAGGGTCATATTACAGAAAAAAAAAAATGCCCCTGGTTGCAAAACTGGTTTTGAACCTCCTATGGTAGAATCAATGGTGAGGAACTTTTCTCTCATGAGACAGAATAAGAGATCATAGGCTATGGCTTACATGGTTTTACTCTTAGATCCCCTGCCATGGCTTGTTGTTGCCCCCTCTCACCTTTGGAGTCAACACAACCAAGTCCTTCATATCTGCCTATGAATGTATAACAAATGGCATCATGATAAAAAAAAAAAAAAAAAAAAAAAAACTTTCAGAAAGAGAGAGAGAGAGAGAGAGAAAGCGCTGGGAAATGCTGAAATTTATTAACCTCCTTGAAAAATTCCATTGTAATAATGTTATATTATAACATTAATAATATTACATATTGTGATTAACGTAATATGATAAAAATCATATGATTTAATATCTTAGAATGGCTGATTAGTAGAATAACAAATAGAGAAAAGAGAATCAACATCTAGAGTTCATGTTTTATTCTTCCTCTTTTTACACTGCAAAGCATTGAGAAAACAGGCAGAATACATGTATAGACTTCATGCTTGCATTTTACACTTGCTTGGGTCAGCATCACATGATTTTAGACATCTGTGATTTATTTTTTTTTATAACTTATTTATTTATTTAATACAGATCTGAAGAAATTGTAACATAACACAACTCAGGTACAGAGCTCTTTGTGGTGAAAGGAAGAACAGGGTGCTGAACCATACCACTCGGTCATCACTAGAACACCTCATAATGAAATGAAGAACAGAATGGAAACAGGGTGCTGCACTATCACTCTATCACCAATAGAGGGCAGCTGTGAGAAAATGGCGAATTAAAAAAAAAAAAAAACTGTTGAAAAAAACTTGTTTATAAGATGTTTAATGTTCACTGTGGGCATAGGGAGCGCTGTAATTTCAAATCCTATATGTGCTGCCTGTACATATGGCTTTTGACAATAAAGCTGACTTTGACTTATTAATTATTAACTACCTGCTATTGATTAATTAGTAACTACCTGCATCAAAAAACCACAGTGTTCAGCTAAGCTTTGTATTGGTTATCTATCTACACATTTCACTGGCGTAGGCAATGCTGATTGCCATGTTGCGCAGCCATCTTGAAACTGCAGACCCTGGCAGGTTCAGTGGCAGCATGAGCGGATACTAGACACAAACACACAGTGAGGGAGAATTGATTGAGACACACACACACACACACACACACACACACACAGCGGTGTCCCTGTCTCTACTGCAATAATTGTACTACAAAAACAGCTGAAAAGACTTGCCATGAAAGTTACTGAACTGAACATACTGAATTATGTTCATATAATGTTCAGTGGTGCCGCAATCAATTTGTGGGTAACTCAGCAGTGCTACAACCAGGATCATCAATGGAAATATGGATTGGCTCACCAGGGCTACAGCCAGAATTATCAGAAGGAGTTGTAACTTGTTGAATGAGGCTGTATGTGGGGTCATCGCAAGGACTCTGGGAAACTGACCTTTTTATGTCAGTCAGTTCAAGCTTGGGAACTTTGTGTATATGAACAACACTGTACGAGGGGTCGCCACAAGGGACTTTGGGTAACTGAACATTGTTGTAGCAGGGGTCAGGGCAAGGAACTATGGGTAATTGGATGTTGTTGTACAACAGGTCGTCGGTAGATAGGGGCAGGGACTGTAATGGGACAGTGCAGTATGTGTGGTCATCACTCTGGAGGGTGTTGCCAGGTCTAGTCTGTTGTAGGGGGTGGCCATCTTCCCTAGCCTCCTCATAGACACCATCAGCTGGGGATACCTTAAGAGAAAAGAGAGAGAGAGGACGGAGAAGACACAGAAAGACACATGCTATTTCTGAAACGGTGTACTGCATACCGAATGCAAACTGGGGTGTGCAGTACCATTGCTAAATCATTTGTTTCTCAATATTGAGAAAATGTGTGCTAAATGTATTTAATACTTGCTAATTTTACTTGCTAATTTTCATTTGCAGTGCACAACTTGTTCAAATAAACACTCTTGATACAAAATGACACTGTTCATTTTGGCATAGTAATCAAAGAAATCGGCTTCCACGTCTGAAAATAGTGCCTCCATGTGTCCAAGTAAAGTATTGCAAGCCACTGATCCAAGGCTTGATTGTGCCAGAATGAGTTCAATGTCATATCATCCTAGAAAAAATTTTGTTTTCCGTTGGTCTTAGTATATAATTTGCAACTACAGAAGAGTCAAGTTCAAATTAGGAAAAATATCAGAATTCAGAGGCATGACATGCAAGAGGCAAGATACTAATGGTCCAATCTGATTCAAGGAACCTATAACAGATAGGCTGATGTGACTGGTAGATTTGGGCAGGGATTGAGGGGCATAACGGTAGCTAATGATATCCAGTTACCTGGATAAAAATCAACCTTGTTATACCTTGATAAAATTCAAAATTTGCTAGCAGTACATCTGGATTTCCGGGCTACAGAACCATGGCAGTGGGAAGAAAAGTATAGTATTCAAGTATAGTATACATACTATTTTGATCCTGTGACAGAAATTCGGTCTCAGTAGGTAGCTTACTGCTGTGGCCCAGGGGAACAGTAAAAGGTATAGGTACCTTGCTTAAAGGCAAGGCCTGGCACCTCCCTTGCCCACATTTGTCCAACCGGTTGCGGATTGAACCAACCACCTTACAGTCACAAGTCAGAGGTCCTAACCAATAGGCCGCGGTTGCCTCCATTATGCAAAAAAAGCTTTCATGGTGTCATGTTTCAAAGCGGGGTAATGTCAGACACTTACATTACAGTAAGCTTTAAAATGCAGGGACGCCTTATCAAATGAAATCATCTGTGCAGCATGTTACGGTCTATTTTTACCAAGGAAATTCATCATACCTCAGTGTGGTTTCCTGTGCAAGTACTTATCCTGTTTGTGCTTTCAGATCCTGAGGAGGGAGAGACAGAGAGAGAAAAATTCATAATGCACAAACAAACACACACACATACACACACACACACACACACACACACAGATACAGAGGAAGGGGGGTGGGGGTTTTAACAGATCATAACATCACATTTTCTCTCTTCTGATTGTTTCATTCTTTATGAAAATACACTTTATAATAAAGCTCTCAATCCACCATTGTGTGTGTGTGTTTGTGTGTGTGTGTATGAGTGTGGACAGTGTGTGTATGTGTTCGTGTGTTCCATGTGTGTGGTAGCAAAGAAAGACAGGCCTACCTCTGTGACATTTCTTTCTGACCAGGAAGAGAGTCAAGAGTATAGCACAAAACAGCAAGAAGGCAGGAACAGCAAGAACAGCCCCTGACAAACATCAACAAAAAACATAATCACAGTCATAAGCAGAAACTCATAAATTCATCTGAAAATGACATAACCATAACATGAAAAACAAACTGATGCAGAAATATAACAATTCAAATTCATGGCACAATTAAAGACAGACTGAAGAAAAGAGACAAGGAGATCAGTTTGAGGATTATGATGTCACAGTAAATTGAAATGAAGGCCTTTTTACCTGTTTGTGGAGATTTAAGGAATTTAGTCATTGGTCCTTTTGATGTTACTGCTAACAAGGCTGGTTTGTGAGACAATTTTTGACAAATATACATTACAGTTAGTCCCTCTCTGTTTATAACACACACACACACACATATTATCTATTACACATATATACATTATCTCCTTCCTGAATATTTCTTGCAATATGCTTATAAAAATACAATGTTTATGATAATGTTCTAAGTACAACAGTGTGTGTGTGCGTGTGTGAATGTATATCTTACCTTTGTCATGTGGGGTTTGAGGGTGTGATAGTAGTTGTTGTAAGGCAAGAACTTGCGTGTTGTTCCGTTTCCTCTGTCCTGCAGACATTTTTGCCTGCCGCTCTCGGGCTTCTCCCTGAACACTCTGAGTGTCTGAAGGTTGTCTCCTGTTGTCAGGAGCTGTCACTGAGGTTCTTTGAGAAATGTCACCAATACCCCCCCCCCCTCTCCTCTCTCTCTCTCACACACACACACACACACACACGCGTGCGCACACAGACAGACGCATACACATTTCCTCCTCCTCTTCCTCTCTGCAGTCTCATGTGTCATCCACAAAGACCTGCGATAAGCTGTCTAATTGAAGTACCAGTAACCCTTTGGACCCAACGGACGTGAAGTGCGTCCAAATTGACACACCTGTTCATCTCTGTTAAATGAGAAGAACAAGTGAGTTTTCGCCACACAGACATCACGTCACATGTATACTATTCATTGTATACTATTTATGTCTCGTCTCAAGTCAACTGTCTTCCGATCTCACTCCCTGGCTCCTCAGAAATGTTTTCTGTGGGTTAGGGTTGGATTTTGGAGTTCTTAGATTGCAGATACTTCTAAAGCCTCAGCTCATCTTCATTTTCATGACAAAAAAAAAAAATCTCTTTCTCCGAGCTTTTATTGTACACACAGTACACACACACACACACACACACACACACACTGCATTCATTCTTTGTACATTGTACATTTGTACATCTGTAGGAAACCTGTTTTGCTGGACAGAGGGAGGGACCAAAGCACTGAAGTGCACGTTCTGCTTAGAGTTTTTCTCATTACTAAGAGTGAGTGTGCGTCTGTGTGTTAACCCAACTGTGTGTCCTTCAGTAGCAACCAGCTATCATGTTGCTTTAACGCTTTTCTTTTTTGTCAAAGTGTGTCGGTAGTAATTTGCTAACTGCAGATGTGTGTGTGTGTGTGTGTGTGTGTGTGTCTTTGTGTCTCGGAAAGTAATCAGTAGAGAAACAGTAGGCCTATGAGCCTCTTGGAGAATTTACCTGTTTGCAGAGTGATGTCTTTGATGACTTTGTCCTCACTAGGAGAAGGATCGTGAGTCACAGAGGGAAACAGAGGAGGATGTTGTCGTCACTAAGCCAAAAAGGTAACAACACAATCAGTACAACACAATCAATAGTAAAAACCAGACAAACAAATAACATAGTGTAGCTATTGTTGGCATCCAGCAGGCAAAATCATAAGTGATCTGCAGGGTGAGGTTACAAAGCAGCACTGTATAGACAGTTAATTTCATGACTTCAAAAATCCAATGCCCTAATCAATTTGCCATGGCTGCTCCAACTTAGTTAACTTGATAACGTTGCATACATTATCAAGGTTTCATCAACATGAAGTTTTTACTATCTCTCCTATGAGCGGTAATGTAACTGCTAACAACTGCCCATGTGGACCCATGCATCAAAGCAGTCAAAAAACTGTCCACTATAGTTTATATTTTGATTGGGGGGGAGAGGTGTCATGTGATATGGGGCGTGCCATGTTATATGAGGGGCGCCATGTTATATGAGGGGTGAGGAGTGTCATGTGATAAGGGGTGTCATGTGATATGAGAGGTGTCATGTGATATGAGGGGTGCCATGTTATATGAGGGGTGAGGCATATCATGTTATATGGGGGGTGTCATCTTATATGAGGGGTGTCATGTTATATCCATGTTATTTTAGAAATCTTGTGTGATTTCATTTTTAAAAGTACATAACTGAAAGCAGTGCCCCAGAATACAACTCACATACATTTTTTTTTTCCTCATGATGAAATAAAGAACTATCACTCTCTCACCACTAGACAAACCTAGTGAGAAAGCAGCACTGAGTTGGTGGTAAGTGGAGAGAAAAAAAATCTTTCCCTCCTAATTTCTGTTTCTCATAATCCTAACCTAGTGAGAAACAGATTAGTAGAGCAACATTTTAGGATCTTACATGAAAACACCAAATTTTTTTTTTTTTTTTTTTTTGGAGGGGGGGGGTGGAGATTTTTTCCCATCAAACCCAGAATTTTGTTATTTGCACTTTGGATCAAACATGCGCCATAAAAGGAGAGTTTAAACAGAATGAAATGCTACTGTACGCAGGCTTTTTGCAAAGAGCTGTCTCTACTTGAAGAGTACCATACCTAGTGTCACCAGCATTTAATTGAGTAACTGAACTGTACTGTAACCAGGGTCATCCATGGAAAGGTCAGTTGGCTCACTGGGGCTACAAGCAGAATCATCAGAAAGAATTGTGGGAGACTGAAGGACACTATATGAGGACTCATTACAGGGGATTATGTGTAAATGACCTCTATTGTCAGACAGCTCATCATTAGGGATGGTATTTATTTGAATCAGACTATATGAGGGGTCAGTGCAAGGGATTGTGGGTAATTGGACAGTGCTGTACAAAATGGGGTTGGTAGGCAATGGCAGGTCATGTGATTGTATGGTGCAATATGTATGGTCATCAGTCTGCTGGGTGGCGTCGAGACTGTCTGCTGAGACTGTCTCTTCATACACACCAGTTGGGTATTTTGAGAAAAAAGAGAGTTTTGTTCAACTTTGGCTACAGGGTTAAGCCATTGGTTTAAAGCATTCAGGATTCATCTTTCGTGCAAAATGTCATTGGTTAAATCCCAATATCCTGTCCTAAATCATAAAGTGTTCACTAGCATGAACCATCCAATCACAAAGTCCATTCATGCCAGTTAGGTATTTTATGGTTTTAAGATTTAGGGCTGGGATTCAGATTATTTGGATTCAGCCAGTCTATTTTTAAGGCCAGCCAGTCAGCTATCTCAAACGCACCCAAAGAGACACAAAGGTTGAATGTTACATGTGATTACATGTGGCAAACAGCAAGTCAGAGGAACTGAGATGGACCAGAACCGTCCCTGATAATAAGGGGAAACATGAAATAAAACACAAACACTGACATAAATGCATAGAACCCACAAAACATTGCTGTGACATGGAGGCATTCCTACCAGCAAGTGAGGAGTTATAGAGTTTAGATACATTCACTTGTCCTGTTGGTGCTGCTGGTGTTTGCCTGTTTGGTTTGACATCTGGTAATGCTGCTGTAACAGCTAAGTTGACAAATACTCATTATGAACACATTGGGCACAAACACTCTCTCCTTTTAAAGTCTTTCTAATAGACATCATTAGGCCACAATGGAGAATAAATGTAGCATTAACACGTCTGAAAATATATTTGTGTCCTCATTCAATTAATCAATATCACAATCACACACACACACACACATTCATGAATGTGTCAATATCTGTGCATTAGGCTGCTATAACATGGCAAAAATCCTAATAATGATGTTATTTTTATTTAAGTTACTTTTGATCTGCTTGGGGCTAATTTCTGCCTTATGACTCTCGTTACATCAAAACTGCCAAAGCCAGACATTCTATTTGTGCATCTGCATCTGTAGGAAACATTTCAACAGGACACAGGAAGGGAACACGCACTGGATTACATGCAGGACTGGCCTCTTGGAGAATTTCCCTGTTTGCCTAGTGATGTCTCATGGCTCTTCACTCACTGTAGGAGAGGGACTGTGACTCACAGAGGAGAATTATTGAGAGCCTACAGAGTTCACTTCCAGGAGAGAACTATTGGCAGCACATATGGTTCTCCTTCAGAGAACTACTGGCAGCAGATTACTTGTTGATCTACCATCAAAGGTTGGGAGAGTTTCTCGCTCTCCTCCTGTGTGTGTGTGACATTTTGGGCATCAGTGGATGAAAGCTAAGGACTCCAAACTAAAGAATACAACCATATTCATTCATAGCCAGTCTAACCAGTGTTCACTTTATTCATGATGATATAACAAATAATTGTCTATACCATTGTAACTAAAAAGCAATAAAAGTAAGTAATAAAAACGTAATAAAAGCAATAAAAGCAACCACATTTTCTGTCAGTGGCAGGCAGGGGCACCACCAGAAATTTTGGACCCTATGACAGAAAATGATTGTGGGTCCCCCAAACATTGATTGTGATATTAAAATGTTCTCTAGGGCCCCTTGTCAGTGTCATCCTAAAAAAAACATAAAAAAAAAAAACTTACATAATGACACTAAATGAGGGGATGATAAGTATTTTTTATGTCTGTCTTTAACATACCATGGGTCATCAAAATCAATATGAATACACAGACAAGCTGCATGAATGCGCTCATGATAGTATGTTTGGCCGACATCAGAGAACTGACAAGAATTCAGACTGACTGCTGGGGCTTCTGTCTCGACTAATTCAACCTGTTAAATAGGCTGACAGAGACAATACTGACAGAGCTGCACGTTCTGCTCAAATCTGGGTGCTCATCGACAGTATCACCATCATGCATCTTTTGTTTATAATACATTCACCCAGACCAATCTGTATTCCACACAGGTGCTAGAATATTATGTTGTATTTTACGTAGCTTAATAACAGGATCTTTCTCACTTGTCACAATACCAACATTAAATATGAGTAATCTTTGAACATTTAATGTACAGTACCTAACAAACAAAAAATACCTATGGCTTGTATACATTTGCTCTCAGTCTTTTCTCAAAAACTCTTTTGCTCAAACAGTCTTTTTTATTCCACTGTGCTCTCCACATACATACACACTCTCTTCTCAAGACTTCCTGCTGCTACTGAGGGGAAATCAACAGCATAAGAGAAAGAGAGAGAGCGAGAGCGCAAGGGAGGGGGGAGTATTTTTGTGTGTGCACATATACACAGGGAACAAGTTTCCTGTCATTAACTATAAGAGTCTAGGTGTGGAAATCCACACTGTTTTGTCCTTTCATCCAGCTAGTAATGGAGATTGTGGATAATATAACATTAACAATGTGTGTGCATGTTGGTATGTTTATTTGTGTCTGTGTGTGTGTGTGTGTGTGTGCGTTTGTGTGAGTGTGTGTGTGTGTGTGTGTGTGTGTGTGTGTGTGTGTGTGTGTGTGTGTGTGTGTGTGTGAATGTGTGTATGTGAGTGTGTGTGTGAACAGTAAAATTGCAGACTCTATTTGACACTTGACAGTGTTATATCCACAAATAGTTTGATCAAGACAATCAAACTGATAAAACTGGTCTTTTGGCTTTTTGACTCACTTTTGTACGATAGCATATGGTGTATTACTGAGGGAAAATTTGTATACGTGTGTGTGTGTGAGAGGAACCCCACGCCTCCCTCCACACTCACAGCTTGTCAGGTCACATCATCTCTGTAACTGTTTTTTTTTTTTTTTTTGTAAACGCTCAACTGCTTTGAAACCACAACCACAACTTTTCACATTTTCTACACAAACACACACACAGAGGTGGAGACTGTTGATGATTTGCAAGCAGTTACACCACACCACATGTCCTTTCCCATGTCATCTTTGGTTAGAAGAAATTAGAACATATGTGCAGCTACTATTTTTCTACTTATTTGCAAGTTTCTCTGTGTGTGTATGTGTGTGTGTGTGTGTGTGTGTGTGTGTGTGTGTGTGTGTGTGTGTGTGTCTGTGCAGCTACTATTTTTCTTCTTATTTCCTTATTATTTGGTGTGGTAAGTGATTTTTTCATACAGATGTTAAGTCTTATGTAGCCTGGTCATGCCTGCATAGCACTTCCGCTTGATTATCATCTTCCTTCAGTGCTAGTCTGGATTTGATCCCATTGAGACTGTTGTCTCAGGAGGCATTTTAACCTGTCCAATCAGTGAACAGAGGGAAGTGTATGTCTCAGACAGAGAGAAGAAAAAGAGGAGCTGTATGTGGTCACATGATATAGGAAATTACACAGAGGGCCCTCTAGCAGAGCTGTTTTCTAAGTACATAGCTGTCATAGATAAGATCATTCTGCATTG
Organism: Tenualosa thibaudeaui; assembly: GCA_027481765.1. Classification (NCBI taxonomy): domain Eukaryota; kingdom Metazoa; phylum Chordata; class Actinopteri; order Clupeiformes; family Clupeidae; genus Tenualosa; species Tenualosa thibaudeaui. The sequence continues at coordinate 672,250 of JAIFZK010000185.1, read as the reverse complement.
CCACCTCAGATGGTGTTCAGGGCATGTGTCTTAAAACTAATGCTAAGATACAACTTAAACTTTACTTACTTTATGGTAGCCACTATTCACACTCATATTGATGGTGGGAAAGTCGATGTATTAAATATAACCATGGTTTGTTTGAATGGTATTTTCACATGCCTTTAGGTTGATGCCCAGTTGCTACATGTTAAATGTCAGTTCTTGGCCAGGCATATCACCGGTGAACCTTTGACTCCACAGCAGATGAAGCACATCAGAAACACTTTGCCACGGGTATACCTTTAAGAGAGACAATACTATCCCAGTGTTATCCTACGAGTCAATTGTCAAGCGAGAGAGGGAATGTCCACAAGTTCACACCATATCAAGTTTCTGATCAATCTTTATAATAGAATATTACTATAGCTAGTCATGTGGCACTATCTTTTGGTCTACATTCATGGATGTAACCATTGTTCAAGATACCTGAAATAGTCAAATAGTAAGGTTCAAAACGTCACCTGCTCATCCCTGTCCAGTACTGACAACTAGGGGGCATAGAGTGTAACTGTCACACTCAGATACAAAACTTTGTGCTGGGCAAACCCTTGTGTTGGGCTGGATGTGTGTTTGTGTGTGGATACATTACACAGCTCACAGTGGTCAACTCCAGAGAACTACTTACAAAAAAAGCAGTCAGACTTCACACACACACACAGTAAAACAGTAACACAAACACACATACACACACACACACACACACACATACAACCTATTATGAAGTAGACCCGTACATGCAGCTTGCTTATTTCTGTTGCTTCTTCTCATTCCTCCCACAAGTCAAAGTAAGTAACTATGTGCATTTCATGTCCCATCTATGGAAACCCAAGGAAAGCAGCTCATGACACGTTTTGTATGAGGACAGAGATAGAGATTTGACTGTCAAATGTTTCATTGTTTAGTGAGTTAAATTCATAGGCTTGATGCAGACAGTGATATAAACAAAACACTGATACAAGAGAGCTGTTTATTGACTGTTTATTGTTTTCTGTAAAGTCCTATTCTTCATCTCTCCACCCTTGAGTTCACTATGAGCAACTGCACATATCATTAATAGGTAAATGCAAATACATGCATTTTTCACATGGCTACCTGTGTTGGTTTATGTGGCCAGCTTCATTGTCACTGGACTATATGATAGTGAAAATGTCTATGTCATGTCTATTACATTTCTGTTACTGTAATTCTCACTGCGAGTGAAAGAAGTGCTGTGCATTGTTTGTTTGTTGAATTTTTTGTTGTTGATTGTTTACAAGTTGCCCGAAAGAACACCTCAGCATCATTCACACCCTCTGGTGAAATAGTGGACGGTACTTCAGTGACTCTGACCTGCAGCAGTGATGCCAACCCACAAGTGGAGAACTACACCTGGTATAAGCGGAGTGAATCAGTTATGATAGAAATCGCAGCACTGCAGGTTTACAGCATCAGTAATGTCAGCTCTGAACACACTGGATATTACTACTGTCAGGCTAAGAACAGACTTGGGCATGCCAAATCCACATCCCTTCATTTGGATGTACTTTGTGAGTGAATCAGTTAATTAATTTTAAATTACATTTCTGATTATTGGCCAGTGTGGACCATAGGGTTCTTCCAAACCAATGGTAAATAAGGCTTCTGTAGACCAGTGGAGTTTCCAAGTAGGTGTTAAAGCAGAGGTAGTGGTAAACATGATAGACCTAAAGGAAGAGCCTGCGCATGTCATTATCTAGGCAAAGCAAAAGGGTTCCTCTATTAGGAGGTTTATAACTTCCTTTGTGCTAACTGAACCAGGTTTATTACTTGACCACCTGTTTGGAATACCTCCTAACTCTCACTGCTGAACAAATGTCAGAGAATAGTCAGACACTGCTGACCTTAATCCCACTCACTCAATCCCACACTTTTATTAAATAATGTCAATCTAATCTGTTGATTCTCACTACAAATGAAGTCAGAGCAAGTGATGCAAGTTTTTGTTTGAGTACCGGTTTGCTGTTGTTATTTTTGTTTGTTTATGAGATGATCTGCAGCAGTGATGCCAACCCACCAGTTCAGAGCTACACCTGGTATAAGAGGAGTGGATCAGTGATGTCAAAGATAACAACACAGCAGGTTTTCAGCATCAGTAATGTGAGTTCTGAACACACTGAAGATTACTACTGTCAGGCTAAGAACAAACATGGGCACGATAACTCTGCTACCCTACTACCCTGCTTCATTTGGATGTGCTTTGTGAGTGTGATGTGAAAAGAACCATTACACATTAACTAATTATTAGTAAGTTAAAGAGCTTTCATTTTAAACTCTGTCCTTTGTTTCCCCTTCAATTAGACTTTAGTGACTCTGACCTGCAACAGTGATGCCATGTTTTTTTAAAGGCCACTTAATATATATGATTGTGTCATGCATATGGATGTGTTTATAACAGGCTCAGGATGGCAGCATGTGACTCTGACTGCAGGGGGCGCCATTTCTCTCCTCACAGCTGTTCTCATGGTGCTGGCTGTTGTGATGTCCAGGTGAGTGTTCAAACAACATGGTTTCTCCAAAAGGCAAAAGAGCTGTGTATAGCACTGAAGTTAACACAAAACATCAGAAATGACCCAAAAGTAGAAACAACCATATTGATGTAATGTCAAACACTCCCTATAGCACTAAATTGTCCAGATATCCTCTGGATTTAGCATCCAAATCAACTCTAACTCTTCAGCGACATGTATCAATCTCTAATAAACCAAATAAAATAAAAGCTGGTGTTTCACAATTTTAATCTCTGATACATGGTTTGTGTTGGTAGGTTTTACATATTTATTATATATTTGCTTATGTATTTCTGTCATTTTCTCAAAGAAGACAGTGAACTCAACTAGTGATTCAAGGAACAGACTGGAAAACACAGGTGTCATTACATAGCCTTATTATCATATCATAGCATAGTAAAGTAGCACAGTCACCACCACCCTACTATACTATACTACTACTATAAAAATAACATGCTAAAGGGGTATTGTGCATACAGTACACTTTTAAAACCATGCTTATGTGGGTGTTGTCCATTACAGTGTTTTTCAACCTAGGGTCTGAGCCCCCTAAAAGGTGCTGCCAAAGATGACAGTGTGGCAGACTAGAATTGTTTTTTTCCAATGTTAAGTGAAGTGTGGGGTGGCTCAGCCTTACATAGTTGCATGTGAGAGATGGAAAAAAAAAACAACAAAAAAAACAAAACACTGTATTGAATCATAAGTCTATGTAAACGTGGTCAAAGTATCCCAATATGATCGGGATATTAATTATCCCGACTTTGCATTTGCGCAATGTAAACAACCCAAACACCCTATCATGTAAATAACTTATCCTGATTTCTGACAGTTGAGGAGGAAGATTCTACAGTGTGACACCAAGATAATCAAGCTCTTTAGAAAACTCGGTGAGAACACCGCAAAGAACGCTATAATCAGTGACCAGAATACTAGTATTTATCACATAAACAGGGATATTAATAAACAGATTTCTCTGCATTTTTGTAAACACTATCCTACACATAATCAAAACTGGGATAAGCTTTATATTCAGGATACTAAAGTACATGCAAACGTAGTCAAATTCTGATGTTACCCATCAGAGATTGCCTAACTCACTAATCAATGGCAATGTGTTCTTTAGGATGCCACAGATAATGATTATGCCTTCGTCAGTCCAGCCTCCTCAGACCTTGCCAGGAGTGTAGATTCTGCTGACTCAGGTGATGGTCAGTACACCAATGTTCATCTCCAGAGATCCAGAGAAGAGGAGGTGCCCGTTTACTCCACATTGCAGATGCCACAAGAGGATGATATGGGGAATGCAAAAGTCAGTGTAAGATATCAGGCAGAGACCCAAATGCAGATAGGTGCAGGAAATTTATTCTTTTGTGCAGGGGTCAGGTGTCAGATACAGTACAGGTAAAAAGAGAAAAAAACACAGAAGATCTCAATTGGCAAACAACAAAAGTCCCAAAAGCAGAGCAGAATTCCCAAAGCAGAGTTCGGGGGAAAAAAACACAAAAAAACATCAGTTGAACAAGCGCGTCAGGTATTGTTCAGGCAAGGAAATAACACAGGAGAACTTAATATCCGGATCACAAAGTAGACAGTTCAAGTCCAAAAATTCCAAAAGGTTCAGGTTAACAAAACTCAGATGAATCCAGTGAGACAAACACGAGGACAAAACAAAGGCAGAGCAAGAAGAAACAGAACTCACAAACAGGCAAGCAAAACTGGGTAGCAATCTTTCAAACGCGAGGTACATGGTCAGATGATCAGACAAAGGACAGAGAACAGGCTAGGGATTAAATAGGGAACAGGAACACTGGCACAAAACAGGAGGCAGCTGATACTCATCACGAGGGGACAGGATCATGGGGCACAGGTGTGGAGCAGGGGAGGAGAAAGGGGCAGGGCAGGCAAACAAAACAGAAGCACATGGACAACACAAACAGACAAAGAGACTGCAGTACAGCGCCAGCCCAGCAGGGCGGCCAAGGTCCCAGGGAGCAAGACCCTAACAGTCAGTTTTTAAAGTATATTTCTGAAGACAGGCAGACAGATGGAAATTCACTTAGCAAAGCTCTTCTGTTGGAATCACTTTTTAATGTGAACCTTTTACCTAGCCTCAGGTTTTGGATCGTGACCTAGTGAAACAACAATGACCTCATCCTCCTCACAACCCAGTGAATGGTCCAACCACCGGCATAACCAACTACTAGTGGTTTTGTATTTGCCCACAAGAGGGATACGAGAACATCCAGCCCTGACTTTGGGAACAACACACATGTGAGTATGTGTGTGGCTGTGAATACTGAAACAGACAAGAGCAAACAGGTTACAGTGTGTATGAATAGAGGAGAAAGCTAACAATATATATGCATCACAATCATTTCAGACTTTGGCCGTGTGCTTTAGCCGAAATACAGTGAACCTTCTATCTGATGCCTTCAGAGACATGTTAGTACGTATCATGTTAGTTCTGTACAGGTTAGCCAACTTCCATTTCTCTCTCCTGAAGCCACCATCAACAACAGCTGTTTCAAGCATCAGGATATAGAGCCCCCTGCTGGTGATTAATAGCCACTGCACTGCATTATAACTTACACTCAAATGTAGAGCCCTCTGCTGGTAATTAATAGCGATTGCACTGCATAATAACATACACTGAAATATAGAGCTCCCTGCTGGTTATTAATAGCCATTGCACTGTATTGCACTGTATACTGCTGGGCACACAGGATACCCTTGCCCTCCATAAACATGCAGAACACATCTGACAGAATTATTAGTGAAATTATGTTTGTGGTTATTGGAGAACAGATAACATGAGGTTCTAACCTGTATGCATCATGTTCTTTACTGCCATACAGAGTCAAACATGCAGTGAAAGCAAACACTGTGTGTCTAATCAAGCTTCCTCCTGTTGTGTTCTGGTTAAATGTGACCAAAATCACCTTTTTTATTTCTGCAAAATGTACTTAATTTAATTCGATGGTCATGGGGCTCCATGACTGTTCATACAGGCTATCTGAACACGTAACACAAATTTGAATCATTTTCATAACATATTGTGTGTTTTATTCCACTTTGTTACACCTGTAGAAAACCGTTCATGATGACCTCTTCTCCACACACAGTGGCTTCTGCTGCAGTTGGTAAGGTGTGATCAGCTCAGCTTAGCTCAGCTCAGCTTAGCACAGCACAGATCACAGACGTAGCAAAGCATGTTAGGGCAGATACCATTAGCATCCAATACTATTGTTATTGATAGGAAAAAAATATTTAAATTTTTTTTCTAAATTTAAAGCCCTTGCCCTTGCATCAACTTTAATTTGACGTACTTCTGAAACATTTAGTAGTTTTACAAGGACGTATAGGTTGTGTACAGACGTATAGGTTGTATAATCACATCACATATATGCTACATAATCTGCTACATCTGCTCCTATGCTACATCTACCTAGTGCAACACATAGGGGCATAAATTAAAGTGTTTTAAAAACCCAATTCTGTGTTGGTATTGACTGCATTGGATACACATCCTTTCTACCCCACATGCATCTTATTCATGTCAACCTTAGAACGTCTAGGTCTCGCAGCATTGTCCTTCTCTTTGACCTATAGCAACACACACACACACACTCACACAGGCTCTTGGTCTGCATGAGAAAATCACACCTTATTTTTACCCTTTACCAGTCATACTAACTGCCAGACAGGAAGAGAAAAAAACTCTCTTCCTCTTCTCAATACAAAGTGCCTGGGGAACTCAAGCAGCAGTCAGTTTGTTTAGATACTCATTCCCTTACTGTTCAAAACTGGTTGTGGTAAGAGCTTAATCTTTTATGTCTTAAAGTCTCTGTTATTGTTTCTATCTATCTATCTAGGTTGTGATTTGTCAAAAAAACAGAGGGGGGGGGGGTTGTTTTTTAAGCAATCAACAGGTTTAATTCTTTTTTAGGTTAATGGTAGACCCTATGTGCCTAAATTATGAACAGATGAGCATTCATCTTCAATGCAAAGACATGAAACATTTCATTTTCTGTGCCGGCCACAATGTTATGGCTAATTTGGGCTTCAGAATGGATAAGGTCCGATAACGCGAACATGTCAGAGGATTGGCAGGGGAACATAGGATTGGCAGGGGCCTAATAGGATGGTCTGTAAAATGTAACAATAATGATTTCACGTCATAAAATATGATTTCACATGTTATGTCAAACTAACACATTTTAAAACTAAATAAACAGTTTGCTCTGATGTCGGATTTCATGTGGCCTTTTCGGTTTTCCTGTTGGCGCATCATCTGCAGCGTGTCATCCTTCTTCTATCCACATCTCGGCGAACCTCTGCGCAGGGAACGAACACACGTCTGGCCCATTAACAGTGATGAAAAATTTCCCTTGTTTTTTATTAGTTCCTCCTAGAATGCAGAAACAATGTATTTATGTGCATGGGGACATTCGCGAACAACGAGATTACCGACAATTCGGGTCAGGTTGAAAGTTAGTAGGCTACCAACAATGTAGATTATAGCTGTGTAAGAAACTGCCCTACAAATCGCACCCTGTATCTATCTATCTATCTATCTATCTATTTATCTATCTAGTGGAATCACATATCAAACTCATGGACCTTGGCCTCTGGGTTTTCTCTCATCTGGTCAGGTCAGTGTGTGTGATGGTGAAAATGACACCCTGTTTGTCCCTGACACTGCTTCTCATTCTGCATGCCACCCAAGGTAAGTCCTACACTTGTCACATGACTGATATATATGACAACCAAAAGCAAGCAGTGCACACATAGAAGACAAGAGAAATTATTTCTGAGCTTAAAGCCTAGAGAGGCAAACATTGTTTAAATCAATAATTTGATCCTCTAATCTCCATTAGAGGATTCTCTGGTAATGAATAGAAAGTGCATCCTATAGTGTTTATCAAAGCTTGCAATAATAATAAGATATGCAGACACCTACAGCATACGTTATTTTGAAAATCATGCATGACAAGCAGTAATTAAGTATTTCAGCAGAAACAAAGAAAGAAAGACCTGTTGTTGCATGTCTTCTGATTGTGTCTTGCTTATGCAGTCTTATCGTAGGGCTACACCGGGTATGTTGTGGAAGCCAGTCACATTTCTGTTACAATTTGCTTCCACTATAACCAATGCAACTAGCTACACCAGATGTGTCAACACAGTGAACATTCTTAACAAATAATAGACCAGCCTTCTAAATGAATTTTGATGTGACTAAAAGTAACGCTTCCTTGAAGTAACCAGTGTAGCCCTAGCCTTTATCCTAACCCTAGCCTTTACCCTAGCCCTAGCCTTTACCCCAGACCTAGCCTTTACCCCAGACCTAGCCTTTATCCTAACCCTAGCCTTTACCCCAACCCTGGCCTTTACCCTAGCCATAGCCTTTACCCCAGCCCTACCTTTACCAAGATGGTACTCTATAAATAGAGAGGACAAACAATTCTCACATGGCTACATAGAAAACTAGTGCACAGCTGTCTGAATCCATCCTAAGGCAATATTGATGTGACAACAAAGTAAATTTTCCATGGAATTGCCCTTTCTGGGAATTGTCAAGACAATACATTCTCACTTGCATGTCCTAAATCAAAGTCAAAGTCAAAGTCAAAGTCAGTGTGATGCCGTAACTCAGCGTCACGGCATCATGTGAGTTACACACCAATGTGGAGACGCTGTTTGTTGTGTTCTTGACTATGGACAATGAGAACATGTATCGCACTGTTTTTGTCCCTGCTTTACCATCTACCATGAGGGCTAGGGAAACATTGTGAAGATGTTTGGTGAGTGCACGCACCAATATTATACCAATGTTTTACTCTTTGTATATGGGTTACATTCATCATATAGGTTGGAGGAATGAAACCATAGACACAAACATCTGTTAAATGTTACACTTTGTTGTGCGATTGCATTACAAGGTTGTGCGTACAAGGTTGTGCGTATAACAAAGAGAACACTTACATGTGTCAGCGTGGTAGCTTCGGTGGTATTAAAGGAGCATGCACGGTCATGCTTTACTTCCTTGATTGGTGCGTTCGCTAGCGTCCCGTGGTGCGCAGTTTGCGCGATAGTAGTGCCCAACTAAGGTGATTTTGTGTATTTCATAGTTACTGTTTGATGTTTGCTCAGCTATGTGTAAGTAGCTTTCCTGTGTCAGGAGTAATCATTTTGTGTATAATATTGCAGTGTATCTGAATGATTTATTATGATTTGTGTGGCCAGTACTGTTTATGCCCTGATGTTACCTGTGTGAGTGGTATGGTCCACTGTGGGCGTGGGTGATGGATCTCTGTAAAAGAGGTGCTTCTGCCATTCTTAGGAAGGCCAGCGAACAGACCAGACCTGACCTCTCAGTGTGTGAGACTTTGCAATATTGTTAGTTGCCATTATTTTGCCGTTTTGCATTTTTGTTATTTTCTTTAGTATTTTATTTACTTTTTGAAGCTCTTTTTGTATTTCTTTGACCCTCGTCCCTTGGCCCACAGTGAACATTAAACATCTTATTAACAATATAAATATAATGACAATAAATATAATGACAAAGCTTAACAATATACACATAGCAAGGGCAATGTACACATAGCAAAAATTACAAAAAGGCTTGTATATAATACAGATAAGCAAGCGTAATAACGCTCAAATGGTGTCATTTAAGCAGCAGTGTCAATTGTTGTAGTGCAAAAAGAAGTGTACATTCAATTACTGTACATCCAATTAATGTGGAGCAGTAATAGAGGAAATCCATAGGAGAGATATGTCTGATGAGTTCTTGGGAGGGGAGAGATGTTCCTTAGGTAAGTTTCCCTGGACTGGAAGGAGAGGGGGATGGTGAATGAGGTCCTAGCATGTTGTTGCATGTCTTCAGTCTAAACAACTGTCAGAATCAGTTTTAAAGCCCATAATATTCATATCATTTCAGATGTTTCTGGTCAGAAATGGAACGTGACTGGACTACGCCAGGACATCTGTGCTGTGACTGGATCCTCAGTGGTCATGCCCTGCACTTTCAGTTACCCTTCTAGTCTGAAAGTGACTAAAGTCTACTGGGTTGTCAATGCCACAAAGACAAAGAGACTCCATGACCTTTTCAGTCTCACTCAAGACAGAGTGCAGTACACCACAGATATGAAGACAAACTGCACACTGATCCTGAGCGATGTGAGAGTCACAGACACAGCTGAGTACTATGTCAGGATCGAAACAAACAAGCAAGTGGAAAAGTGTCTATCAGCTCCTGTCAGACTCACAGTCACAGGTAAATGCAGTGTTGTTCTTGTACATCATACCAGATTTATTTAAAGGGATCATTGCATGATTAATGGTGATAAAGGGAAATCAGGAGGTCTGAAGTGTAATTTTAAATGTGAAATTTCCTTTACATTGTTTCTGATTTATCTACAAAAATTCCAGATCTTGTTGTCCACACCTCCGGAAGAGCGATTGAGGGACATGACGTAAAGCTGCACTGTCAGAGCCGCTGCATTTTGGGACAAAACTCAGTACTGTGGAAAAGGAATGGGAAGAATTTACCAGGTAAACAAATAAACAGCAATAAGTTGATATTCCCCAACATCAAGATTGAGGATGAGGGCAACTACTCCTGTGCATTAGAAGACCAAAGGGATCACCCATCTGCACCAGTGAAGCTCAAGGTCATGTGTGAGTACAAAAGTAAACATTAAACTAGCAACCAATGGATGTTTTGACTTGTGAAGTGAAGCTCGATGTCATGAGTGAGTAGATATTTATTTGACAGGACCAAGTGATGTTATTATTTTCCATACCTTCAATGTCATTGGTTATATGAGAAAACCTGCATATGTGTATGTGAACACTCTTTCCTGTAGACCCTCCAAGGAACATATCAGTTTCTGTCAGTCCCTCTGGTGAGATAATTGAAGGAGCTTCAGTGACTCTGACCTGCAGCAGTGATGCCAACCCACAAGCGGTGAGCTACACCTGGTATGTAAGGTGTGGAACAGAGACTCAGATCTCCTCAGAGCAGATCTACAGAATCACCATCATCACCTCTAGGCATAGAGGATGTCATTACTACTGTGTGACTGCAAATCAACATGGCAGTGGCAGCTCTACACCTGTTTACCTGGATGTTCAGTGTGAGTAACAAAAACAGCACCAACATCAAAAAACAACAAAACACAAAGCTGAAATTTTCCACCAGACAGGTCCCTTTGAATTTAATTAAATTTCAAGCAACTTTAAATAGTAAATTTAAAAGTAAGTAATTTCTAAATTTTTACTGCTAATTGAGTCATACATGTGGTATATTGCTATTTGTGTAATGAGTAGCTTACAGTGTGAGCAAACTCACAAACAACTGAAGTGTAATACATCTATATTCACTGCAAAATAAGTCTTAAAGTGTGGTGTGGTGTGTGTCTATGTTTGTTTTTTAGATGCACCCAAGAATGCATCTGTGTCAGTGAGTCCCTCTGGTGAAATAGTGGAGGGCACCTCAGTGACTCTGACCTGCAGCAGCAGTGATGCCAATCCACCAGTTCAGAGCTACATCTGGTATAAGAGGAGTCTGTCAGGGATGTCAAAGATATCAACGCAACAGAATTACACCATCAGTGATATTAGCTCTGAACACACAGGGTATTACTACTGTCAGGCTTTGAACAGATATGGGCACAGTAATTCTACTGTGATACATTTGGATGTTCTTTGTGAGTATAATGTGACATTCCATACCTTGAATGTTATTGGTTATATGAGAACCTGCATTTGTGTAATATATGAACAATCTTTCCTGTAGACCCTCCAAGGAACATGTCAGTTTCTGTCAGTCCCTCTGGTGAGATAATTGAAGGAGCTTCAGTGACTCTGACCTGCAGCAGTGATGCCAACCCACAAGCGGTGAGCTACACCTGGTATGTAAGGCGTGGAACAGAGACTCAGATCTCCTCAGAGCAGATCTACAGAATCACCATCATCACCTCTAGGCATAGAGGATGTCATTACTACTGTGTGGCTGCAAATCAACATGGCAGTGGCAGCTCTACACCCGTTTACCTGGATGTTGAGTGTGAGTAACAAAAAACAGCAACATCATCAAAAACACACAGCTGAAATTTTCCACCAGACAGGTCTGTGATGCCACGCATGGTGAGCGCTTCATCACCTTAAATCACTCCGTATGAATTGCTAACTGGTATGCTTTGTTTATGGCTAAACATGGGTGCACACATTGTTGAAACCGCAGCAAACATTTCCACACACTCACAAATCACAACACAGAACTCCGTTTCACTTACATGCCTGGTTTATTTTAAAAACATATTTATTATAAAGCTTTGCATCTCCTGTGTAAATCGCTAGTCTCTTGCATGTTTAAGAACATTAGCGAATGTTTGTCAAGCGTTGTTTAAAAAATGGTTGTCTTACCGTGGTGGCAGCGCTTCCGCGTTGGGTTAAGGAGAGCGCCTCCATTCTGAGGAGGCCATATTGGCTGGCACGTTCGCGAGCGGGCATGGTTGCACCCTCGCGAAATTAATTAACTGTCCGAGGGTTTGAGATGATGGTTATTGTTCATATACATGTTTGTTATGGTATTGTGAAAGGCCTGATGTGAGTTGTATGTATGTGGTACCATTTTAAAAATTGCAATCAGGAATTCACGTCTGAATACCTGAAACACCCCTGTACTTATGCTGTCAGTGGAATGGTCCACCTGTAGGGTGCGCGCAGGTACCCCTTATAACGTGGATGTTTCTCAGTTGAAGGGAGAGCTTCCATGGGAACAGACGTGCGTCTATGTGCTCCAACTATCTCAGTTGGGTGAGTAGTTTGTGTTTTGCGAACTCGAACTGTTGCACTGTGAGCATCTGGATGTTCAGTGTGAGTAAAAAAACAACAACAAGAAAACAAACAGCTGAAATGTTCCACCCGACAGGTCCTTTGGATTCAATTTAATTTCAATCAACTTTCAATACTAAATTTAAAACTAAGTCATTTCTTAAACATTTGTACTGCTAATTGAGTCATACATGGTATATTCCTATTTGTGTAATGAGTAGCCTACAGTGTGAGCAAACTCACAAACGGAAATGTAATACATCTATATTCACTGCAAAAGAAGTCATAAAGTCTGTTGTGGTGTGTGTCTGTATGTTTGTTTTTTAGATGCACCCAAGAATGCATCTGTGTTAGTGAGTCCCTCTGGTGAAATAGTGGAGGGCACCTCAGTGACTCTGACCTGCAGCAGCAGTGATGCCAATCCACCAGTTCAGAGCTACATCTGGTATAAGAGGAGTCCGTCAGGGATGTCAAAGATATCAACGCAACAGAATTACACCATCAGTGATATTGGCTCTGAACACACAGGGTATTACTGCTGTCAGGCTTTGAACAGATATGGGCACAGTAATTCTACTGTGATACATTTGGATGTTATTTGTGAGTATAATGTGTGACATTCCATACCTTGAATGTTATTGGTTATATGAGAACCTGCATTTGTGTATTATATGAACAATCTTTCCTGTAGACCCTCCAAGGAACACGTCAGTTTTTGTCAGTCCCTCTGGTGAGATAATTGAAGGAGCTTCAGTGACTCTGACCTGCAGCAGTGATGCCAATCCACCAGTGGAGATCTACACCTGGTACAGGATAACGGGAGATGAAACTGACACCACTGCAGTAGGTTCAGGAGTGACCTTCACTTTCACTCTGACCTCCACCAGTACTGGACTCTACCATTGTGAGGCTAATAATGCAGTTGGCTCCCAGAATTCCTCTCCAGTTGATGTCTTGTTGGCTGGTAAATGTTAATATGGTTAGACCTCTATACTTTTATGATTACAGTATTTTAAGCACTTTCAATAATTTGGCAACTTGATTATTTCCTAATTATTACTAATACATTTTAATTTCATTTTCAATATATATTTTACACTTTTTGACATGACAATCGTATCACTCATGGTTTACATGTGTGTGTTAGATTCAGGGTGGCAAGATGTGGCTCTGACTGCAGGGGGCGCTCTTGTTGTGCTCTTGCTCATGGTCGCTCTTGCTGTGTTGTAAGTGCTGGTTTTGATTATAGTTATGATTATGTGGCTAAATATGGTTTTCAGTATTTTTTCCACAATGATGTACATAAGGCAATACATTATTATCAAAAATACTTGGCTATATTTTAATTAAAATATCAATAATAAATAAGCCCTCTTATTTAGACATACCTTTGAATCTGTTGGCACAACCTACAAAAGCTAATTATACTAAACTAAATATATTCAACAAACACATTACTCTGCATAGAAAATGAAAATCCTAAAATGTCTTATGCAGTAATTTTTGAACGAGGTATGATGTCAATATATCAATTTTTACATATTTCATCTGTGATTTTTAATATTATGTCTCTATATGGTATGTTGTTGTTTTTTGTCTGTGTGTTTATATTATGTTTTCAAAGGTGGAGGACAAAGAGGGTGATCAGGTCAGCCAGTGGATCAAGGAACAGAGAGAGAAACACACAGGCTTGCAGCCCAAGGCCAGTGGTAAGTCCATACTACCACGAACACAGAAGCACATGGATCAAATGCATGCTGTGTGCGATGTGATCATGAGGAATATTTTTACTAATTATGCAGGGGTTCTTATGGATTTCTGACTACCAAACCTAGTTCAGTTTAGTGTTTTCAGTTTTTAGTTGTTTCAGTTTAGTTTTAAAGTGCAAGCTTCTTAATGTCCACTCCCTATTTAGAATATTGCTTTGCTGTACGTATAAAGAACATAGTGGGATGATCTGGACAGAAACAAATCACCATGAGTTTATACAGGAAACTGAAGAGTGGCTTTTTTCCTTGGAGCATGACTGCATCTGCATAGTTCATGTACCCCCAACGGGCATGTTGCACAGGACACTGGCTGCAATAATAACATGATTCTCATCATTTTTATTCACACAATTGTTATGTATGCTGTGTGTGTGTTGGTATGCCACCGGCCTCATCAGTTGATTGATGTGTGTTACCATATTGGTAAGCCAGCGGTACCAGCAATACCGCTGGTTGAGACGATCATAAAAGAACATCTAGAAGGAGATACTTTTACATCTGTACTCCATGGTGCAGATGGCCAAACTCCACACAACACATCAAGAGAAGGTAGAGGTCACAGGCAGAGGTCACAGCCACATTGTATACTGATCACATGCACTGATTTATTTTGGGATCCCACTGTACTGAATCCCACTGTGCTGATCAATGTCACCAACAGAGAATTTGCAGAGAAGAGGTGACCTATCCCACACTGCACACTGTGCTGATTTTCGGATCCCACTCTTCTGAATACCTGCTGATCTATGTAACACTCTCTGACTTATCTGAATGTCCTCCCCTTCTCTCCCCTCATCCTCCACAGCTTGCTCCCCAGAGTGTGGATTCAGGCGACTCGGACAATGTCCAGTATGCCAGCGTTCAGCTTCTTTCACATACAGTGTTAAAGAGTGACAGTAACTGAATGGAAAAGGGATAGGCCGGTACTGTGGAATAACACCAACAGTCAGTTTCTAGACTCATTGCTGCCCCTAGGGAGGGAAATGGAACAGATTGGACACCCTCTGGTTTTTATTTCTAGCTTTTTTTCTCATGTCAATTGTCAACACTTGGTGTGCATGTTTTCAATTATATACATTCTTACATACATTAATGCTGTAAAGTACAGGCTGAGACCCAGATCGATACAAAAATGTATTTACAAGGTTCAAAAAATGCAAAAAGGGAAAAGCTCAGAAGATCGAAAACCAATAGGTGCAAATAATCCAACAAAAAATCCAAAAACTGAGTTAGGGGAAAAAACACACAAAAGATCAATTCTCTAAAACGTAACTAGAAATCCAAATCCAAAAGTATCCAACAGGGGAAAAGCAAAAACAGCGGTAATGCGAACAGGCACAGGTAAACAGGCTTTAGCAGACAGATACATTCACAGAATTCACAGAACATGGTCAGACAATCAGACAAAGAGCAGAGGGAACACTGGGGTATATATAGGGAAGGGAATCATTATAACAAACAAGGAACAGGTGAACTCATTACGGGGAATGGGATCATGATTTACAGGTGCAGAGCAGGGGAGGAGAAAGGGGCAGGGCACACAGCAAAAGCAAAGGCACATGGTAGAGTAAACAAAACACAGAGGTTGCAGTGCATTGATAGTCCAGTGGGTGGCAGAAGTCGCAAGGAGCAGGATCATGACAAATGCATTAATTAATACATGCAATATTTACAAATATTAACTGAACACACTGCTGTTAACTGCTTGTTTAGCCATGTGCCATGTTCTGTGAAAACAAACAAATGGGACCCTTGATTGTGTCTCTGAAAGGCTGAATTAGAAACTTTTCAATTATAAGCACATTATAAGCACATATTGTGTGTGCTTAGTCATGTTAGTCAAACAAATGGGGCCCTTAATTGTGTTTCTATGAAAGGCTGAATTAAAAACTATTCTATTATAAAGTGGTCTGTTTTCTTTTAATATATATTTTTGCTCATTTTGCTCTATCACTACATCTGATCCTGATTATGCAACACATTCAGATTTTTGAACAAGAAAATTAACAAATTGCTGACTGGTTATGGTTATAAGGAGTTGTCCGGAGAATTGACGAAAGTAGAAAGTAGTTGTACGTTAGCACAGCTTTGTTCAGGCTTCACTGTTTTTATGGACACCTGGATTGCCATGACACCAAAATTTCCAATTTGATATCAATATAAAAAATACTTGATACTCGCAAACATTTTTGATACCATGGGAGGGTCAAAACTGATGGGAAGAGCCTTCAGCTGGCTGAATCAACATGTCCAGCTGCTAGTGAGCAGAGTAACTGTGTGTCTGCATATGTACACCGAAGAAATGGGGTATAATTTATTTGCATGCAGCTGACAGTTCAAACAGATACTGATGGTATCAACCCAACTGACTCTTTCTCTGAAAGTCACAATTTTTTTTCTTGGACTCAGACTGCCGGTCACAGCAGTGCCTGTGATGTTGGACATGACCCAAGCCCTAGGAATGCTATGAACATTAACATTTCCAGGTTTGCTTTATTTATTTATTTGTCTATCTAAGAAGGTGTGAATTTCACATGCAAACACATATTCAGGGCAAGCAACACAACTGGTGTCTACTTTTAGACACTGACCACACAGGCAGCTGCGTGTGTGTGTAATTGAAAGAAGTGTTTGCTGGTCCTAACTGACAGCCATTTCTCCTTTCAGTTTCCCTGCTGCCACAGCGCCTGGGGGTTGGGTGCTTTGCTCAAGGGCACCACAGGTGTGGATGTGGACATTTCCCCATGCACATTTGATTTACTACTGGTAGGGGATCAATAGAAAATCAGATTTGGCCCGAGGCCCAGTTGGCCATGGTTGTCTAGTGTCTCCTTTTTTATAGATTTTTAAACAAAAATACCTTTCAGTTAAAGGGGTTGGAAAACTAGTGACTATGAAACAGTTTGCAGTATATGGACCTGCCATCAGCAGGGTAAAGATTTTTTTTTTTTTTAAATAAAAAAGTACATGATGTGTCCTTCGAACACATCGTGGGCAGAAGTCAGCCGAGCAAAGAGCTGCCTGAGTGTGGTCACCACTTCTTCCTTCTCAGAGCACATGTGCAAAGAGCTCATCTGACACGTCTCAAAGTAGAAACTCATTGTGTTAGCTTCTGGCTATTTGTGTGCAGCATATTCAAACCTTCAGAAAGACCGTATAAATAAGGGAGAAAAAAAACAAAAGACATAAGAGTTCTTTCCGTTTCTGCTGTTCTCACTAACAAACTCACACTGCCTGTGGAATAGAGTTCTTACTGTAGTCTACAGGACACCCCATGTGTGTTAAAATGGTGCTCTCTTTGTTTCTGTCTATTCTTATTCTAACGGCAACATAGGGTACGTTCACACCAAAAGAGCAGCTCGAAGCTTTCAAAAATGTAAGCACTATACACATCATTACACACTACAGCAAAACAATTACACAAAAACATGTACACTACTGTAACACAACTCAATGCAAAAACAACAATCTATTGCACACAACAGTACTCTTGAAAACATGATCAGGGTGTGAAGTTTTTTAATATACTTTATTCACACCACACACAAACCACAATCACTGTGCGGCATCATGTCGCTGAGCTGCATTGGGCCACATCACCTCATCCACATCGCAGGCTATATTGTCTCTTGCCAGGCACCGCAAGACGCCCTGGAATGGCGAATCCATCCTTGGAAGGCCTCCACTGAGATGTCAACATAAGCCAGCTTCATTGCCCTTATGAGGTTCTTTAGTGTCTGTCATAAACCTTCCATCTCCACAATGAGAAGAACCCCTCTATAGGGTTCAGGAAAGGGGAGTAGGGTGGCAGACAGATGTTTAAAAATCTTGCTGTTACTGTTGGTATTGTCCCAAATGATCACATAAATGTAATGTGTGGGCCCAAGATGGTGTTGTTGGCAGTCCAGGAGGATGTCTCTTAGGTCCTCTAGGAAGGTGGGGAGACAGCATGCCGGTGGACAAGCCCCTCTGAACCCATGGCTGCACAAAGAGTAATATTACGCGCAAGCGCAAGCAATCCAACAAAGGTTTCCAAAAAACTGGGTTCGGGGAAAAACACACAAAAGATCAATAAAGTGCAAAGTCAATGGGGGATCAAACGGGCAGAAGAGAATCACAAAAAACTAAACATCCAGACCGTAAGCAGGCAGTTCAAATCCAAGAAACTCCAAAAGGTACAAAAAGGCAAGAAACTCAAAAGACTCCGATAAGGCAAACACGAGAGACAAGGACAAGGATAAGCACGGGGAAAACAGATCATAGGCAGACAACAGACTAGGTAACAGGCTTACAACTCAGGGTACTTGGTCAGATGATCAGACAAGGAGCATAGAACAAACTGGGGTTTATATAAGGAGCAGGGGCACTAGGACAAACAGGGGGCAGCTGACACTCATTACAGGGTTAGGGTTTCTCTCCTACTGTCCCTCAGTCACCAGTTAGCGCTGCTAGTGGCAGTGTTATGCACTGCACATTAAAATGCATAGGGTAGGAATTTGTTGTACCTAGCACGAAAAAAAGGCCTAAATTGTGATCACAGCATGTAAGAGAGAGCTAATTTGAACTATACTGTCTGTTATTTTTCCCCAAGGAGGAAAATGATTATCAGGTCATCCAGTAAGTTAAGAACAAACAGAAACATGCATGTATACCATTAGAATATCATAATTTGTGACTTCACAGAACCTCTAGAATTTGAAGAAACTCAATTCAATACTCAATTCATACTCTACTGATGCAGTATGACATATCAGTAGTTAATCTAGGTTACATGTCAGGTTACAGGTCACTCATTAACTTGTCTGAAGGTCTTCCGACTGCTTTTCTACAGGATGCCCCAGAGAACAATTATGACATCACATACCCCGTAAACTCCTACCCAGAATTCAAGTGATTCTGTTGATGTTCAGTACCCCAGTGTTGAGTTCCAGAAGTCCAGAGGAGATGAGGCGTCCCTTTACTCCACGGTCCAGATGCCCAAACCCCAGCAGCAGCAGGAAGAGGTGGCCTATGCCAATGTCAATGTCTAAATCTGCTGCCAGCTAGTGAATGGAATGAGACATTGCAAATATGCCACTAAACTTCTTATATAACTATTGGATGAGAATATCTTAGTTTAACAACTTTGAATTGCATTTGCAGGGTGAGGCTCATGGATACTAAAATAAACATATAAATTGTAATCAAACAGATTCTACCTTAACACAATGCCAAACACACACACACACACAATAATCTAAAATAGTGATTAAAATATTATTCAAGAATTACACAAGCAGTAGTCCACTGATTTATTTATTTAGAAAGGGGAATTTTAATTGTGTTATTACACATTACATCCAAGGGGGTGGGGGGGGGGGGGGGGTTATGGTTGATGAATACAATCTTTTTGCACTAAGAAAACAGGATGGTATTTGTGCAGACAGTGGTAGCAGCAATTCTCAATTCTCAGCAGGTCTGTAGAAAAAATCACAAATACAGTAAAATTGTATTAAGAAAGGCTATGCTTATTTAAATGGTGAATGACATGGTTATTAGAATAAAAGGAATTCATCACAATTATTTTTGTCGAAATAGATCACAATATACATGACAAGACGTTTAGACGCCTGCCTCTAAAAAACAATCATTATCTTTCAATTATGCGGTTTTCCCAATCGCTGGAAGGCAAAATCTCTATGAATTCTACAGATTACTCACTGAACAGTCAGTAGGAAGAAGAATGAAGATTTGGTACAACACAAATTTAAAGTTTATTTTGCACGGCCCCAATCGGCTAGTGCAAGCTAATGGTTTACCTTTTGGTCCCATGTTGTACCAAATTCTTTCATTCTTCTACCTACTGGCAGCCCTCTGTTCTGGAGCTCGAACAGGGCTCTATTTGGAAGTACTCTTTAATTAGAACACTTAATTAGATTAATTGCACAGCCTCGTTAAAGCTAGGTAGCTGATGCACTCATAAACACTCACAGGCACACAGGACTGCTGTCTGCGGTCACACAGGCTGACCCTGCACTGCACTCTGAAGTCCCCATAAACACCCTGGTAGAGAAGGAGGGGCAGCTCTAGACGAGCCCGCAGAGAAACACCACTCTCCACTACATTCACTTTATTGTCCACGGCACACCTGAAACACACATACACACACACACACACACACACACACAAACACACACACACACACACACACACACACACACAGACACATACACACATACAGAGACATACACATATGCCCCACAATTTAAATGTGCTTCCCTCTTTTCTTTTTTTTTCTCACAATCCCTGTAATTTTGCAAAAGATTGTTTAAACTTCTTAAGTTTACCAGGGCATGCATTAACACATAAATATACAAATGATTGAGCGTAATATCTGAAATAGAAGAAGGAGGCATGCAGTATTTACAGAATTCTACCAGTGTACAACAGAAGCGTGATTTGAGTCTAGCCTACGTAGGCAAATAATGTGATTATTTTATTGTGCTTTCTATTACTGCAAATTTTAACAAAGAATCCTTAAAGACTTAAACTACTAATGAAGCAAGGCTGGGATGGACTTGGCTGGATTGTGGGGTGAAGAGGGGTCTGGTCTGGTCTGGTCTCATCAGCACTGTCACTGAACTCAACTAATGCTTCTGGGTCAATGTAAGGCAGAATGTGTTTGTACAAACTTGCAAGTAAACAGGGCCATCACCAGTCAATTTTTCTGGGGCTTCGGTCAGGATGTTTTGATGTTTTCCAGAATAATTGTACTGGATAACACTGCTCTATAAAACATTAAAATGTGCCCATTCTTGTCCTGGCAACACAGAGAAAATGCTTACCTGCCCCTCAGCAGAGGTATGGCGCACTGGGGGAAGAAACTTCACCAATGGAGCATTCTTCCAGCACCACCACAGTATCCTGAGAGTGGCTCTCCACTGTGACAGACATGTACAGGGCAGTGCCCAGGGGCAGGGAGATGGTCCCAGCTGGGTATGGATTGGTGTAGTCTGGATTCTGGTACAGGGTCATAAAGGTTTGGATGGCAGGACCCACTTCCACAGCACCCTTCAAACTACTAGGCATATAAACATGCATAAACACAGATTTGTCATTGCTGAGCGATGATGTATGCTCCCAAATACTATGGGCTGTGTGAGAGAATAAAACAATTGGATTAAAAATACAAATCTGCACCTGGTGTTTGGTAGTGTCCATTCTTGCTTATAACTGAACACTGAGTCAGATTCATATTGACCTCCATGCCTGAAAAATAAATAAATTCATGCTTCCTGTACCTACATAGATACATACCATCAATCACTGCTGTGCCCCCAAGCCATCCTTAAATATCATCTGAAATTTCTGCTTAGATAATATATTATGTTGTCACATTTTAGTAGGCATGATAAAAAGTATTAATGTAGTATTGGGGAAAAAAAATGAATTTACATGAGAAAAGGTCTTAGAATGACATCTGAGTCAGTCCTGCTCTGAAGTGGATACACGCAGGAGAAAGGGAAGCTCATTGGCTTGTAGAAATGGGTGCTTCCATCTGGGATGAAGTACATAAATAATGTGTTGGAGTAGATGTTGTGTGTGCCATTGGTCTGCAGAAGAAATGAAAAGGTATGTTAACAATTTTATACCACTGCTTGATCAAATCTTGTGATGTGCTATTTAGAATGTGCATTATTTTCAGATAACCACATAAATTTGTATGTGTACTATTGATTGATGGTACATGTATACTTGAAAGGACCTTTTATTTTGTCAGCTTTTTTTATTATTGCACATGTACTAAAAATTTGTAAGTTCATTAAATCCCCTTAAGCACATTGTATTACACATTGTTTTACAGTTTGTTACACTGTAATCAATAAGGTAAATACGTGGTAAGAAAGGCACAGTAATACAAATTTTAAGCAAACTAACCAAAAGACTCAATGAAATGCTCCAAATATTCAAAAAGTTACTACTACTACTACTAAGGGAAAACGTAGCTACTAAACTAAACTTAGATAACTCATAGTGACCCTAAACCCTTACCTGCAGGACAGTGCCACAGTGACCGTCACGACGGGAAATATGTAGATACACACTGCCATTGTGCTAGTCCCGTGCAGTGCATTGTGGGAATGCAAGGTGAACAGTAGAGGCGTTCAGGCCACTGGCCTCCACATGAGCTCTTGAAAATCTGACATCTATGTTGTCCTGGCCACAGGTGAGGTCAAGGTCAAGGACAGAGTAATCTGGGCAAAAGAATTGAAAGGAGAAATAGAGTGATTTTGTGTATGGTGTGTGTAGTGTGTAAGGTCACTCAGCATCCCATTAGTACCAAATGTAGTTCATCATTTATGCCTCTCTTGTGCATGTTTGTACAGGCAAAAATATACTTTCTGCATTACCTTTTACTCATGTTATTACGCTTCATTTATTATTTAAATTCTTTTTTTTCAGCTTGTTGGGTGCCAACTTCATGCAGGTCTAATTGAACTACAGTTGATTCACAAATGTGACATCACAGCCAGGCTTTTTTCTAATCTAATATTTCTAAATTCAAGATTAATAAAAAGTCCAAAACATGTTTTTTCTACCTACAAAATATCGCTAAGGCTATCATTTGAGGATGCTGAAAAATGAGTACATGCATTTATTACCTCCAGGCTTGATTATTGCAATGCTCTGTTCTGTGGGTGTAGTAATGCCCGCATCAGAAACCTACAGCTAATACAAAATGCCACGGCCCACTCACTCACACACGACTTACTAGGACTAAAGAAATATGAACATACCCCCCACACACACATCCGACAAGGAGACACTCTCAATACCTAAGTCTAGACCTTCCTCTTTATTGTTTCCCATTTTTAGGGATGGTGCATGGTAAATCATCACTCATCATGGGTCTTTTGGGAGGGACTGCCTCTGCTGTTGCCCTCAGTTATGAGGCATAGTGGCCTCTGACCATCCCTGCATTAGTGCTGGGTTTCTATGCACCATACCTTAGTTATGCTGCTATAGCCTAGTGGCGCAAACCTTTCATGTATCTTGCCGTACAATCACACTGTTGTGTGAGCCTGGCCTCATTTGCTTCCTCTGTCCACAATCATCTCTGCAGAGAGTCATCCCTGCCTACTTCTGGTGAACTCCTCCCTCCTGTCACCTTCCCCTCCTGAGTGGACTGCAACCAACACTACGGTTGGCTGATGCCAGGACCGACATCCTAGAGGCCCTTCCTAGACACCCTTGCCAGGACCGACTCCCCGACTTTAACACTAGGTCTGGCTAGTACTATACTGTCTAGCCATAATTCTTGGTAACCACCTATGGACTGACTACCATGTAATGTTATGGGATAATACTCTGGAACTAATATGATCCTTAACTAAAACCATGGACAACTTGTGAGTCTATCATGGTTACTACTAATTGCACTTTTCCTGCATGACCCCTAGCAGTTGGGTTAGCCCTTTGACTCGTGGATCTGCCCAAAATTAATTAATTAAAAATAAGGGAGTTTTTCCTTGCCCCTGTTCTTCTTGGGTGCTCCTTCTGTAAAGTGCCAGGAGACAACACTATTGTAAAGGGCACTGTATAAATATAATTGAATGGAATTGATTGAATTGAATTGAATTAAAAGGTTTTCCATTCTATGCCCCTTTAAGATTTAACACTTATAACCAATGATAACACTTTATCAGACAAATATGTCAGTCTGTGATAAACTATGACCCATTGTCAATTGAAATTATTCACAAAGTAATCCAGACCTGTACAGATCACTCCAGCATCCTCGGAATGCTGACAGTTATGGTACTGAAACCTCTGTGCCAACACTCATTTAGGAAATCCTCGCTTCCGGTGCAGTTGACATCGTCGAGCCAGATCTGGCCTCTGCCCTGGCCAAAGTGAGCTGACAATGGAGCAGCCAGTGCCTCTCCACAGCCCATCTGCCTGCAAACCACCTGGGCATCATTTAGGTCCCAGTTATCATCACACACCGTGCCCCAGTCACCTCGGAATTTGACCTCCACTCGGCCAGAACATTGTCCACTTCCCCAACCAGCATAACAGGGAGGGTGTCAACGAGGAGATATTAATGGGGAATAAACACTCAGTTATTTAACGAAGACAGCTGCACCACAGCATAGCCCAATATGCCTAATCTGATTTGTTTTTTTTCTGATATTATCTGTGGTACAGTAAAGGTAGGAATACTGTAATGTACCTGTAAAACCTGTAATGACTCCATGTGTATGTGTGTAGAAAATAATAAAACAATGTTGTTAACTAGACATGGAACTAGGGACCTTACTGTCTCAGTACATTTGGATGTAAATTTATCTACTGACATATATTCTAATAAATTGATCTGTTGTTTTGTTCAAATGTCGAGCTGAGTTAGATATTAGAAAGGAATACACTAATAACATAATTTGGCAAGCAGTAAGATGTTGACTTACCTTCACACACCACTCCAGCATCTTCTGCATGCTGACAATTGTGAGTCCCAAAACCATTATGAGGGCAGTTTGTCAGTAAAGTCTCCACTCCAGAACACTGGACATCATCCATCCAGATCTGGCCACTCCCCTGGCCAAACCGGGCCGAATGGGAAGCCTCAAGGGCACGACCACAGCCCACCTCTTTGCACACCACACTGGCATCGTTCAAGTCCCAGCCGTCATCACATACGGTGCCCCAAGTGCCACTGTGGAGAAGCTCAACTCGTCCAGAGCATCGTGTTTTACCACCAACTAATCTTAACTGATGTCCGTCTTTATGATGGGGACAAAAATGCAAGTAAAATGATTAAAAATTGTTGAAACAGCCCTCAACCTTACGATTACATTTATATTTGGCAGGTCTAAATATATGCATATATGTATACATAAATTATTTACCAATCGATAAGAGAGATGTAATCCTAAGACAAAAAATATTTTTAAAGACATGCACTTGTATTTTAAGTAGAAGTGTGCATTGAAAGTAGTGTTCAAAACAGCCAGAACTGAAAATAAATAATGCCTTTGAAATTACTCAGAGGCAATATGAAATAATCATTATCCACATATGTTGAAAATATAGAGTATGCGCTATAAAACAATAAAAAACATATTGCACTGTAATGAATAAAAGTATGATAATTAATATGTAAATCAATGTACGTCAATATTCAGTATTTACACCTGTAACACCAGTCTTTTTCTATAATAACACTACATAAAATCCATTTCTGTTTGATATGATATGACACTTACCTGAACAGATCACACTGGCATCTTCATTATGCCCACAGTTGTGGACACCAAACCCGGGGTGAGAGCAATTTGTGAGTGTATGCTCAGTGCCCAAACACTGAACATCATCCATCCAGATGAACCCGGTACCCTGACCAAAGTGGGCTGAGCCTGGCGCAGACACGGCATTGCCACAACCCAGCTGCTGGCACACCACCTGGGCATCCTGCATGTCCCACCCATCGTCACAGATGGTCCCCCACTGGCCGCGCACTTTAACCTCCACTCTTCCTGCGCAGCTTCTGCTGCCTCCCTGCAGTCTCACCTCAGCTGTGAAACAGGTCACAACAAAAAATCTATATTTTATGGTCACAGACCTTAGGGATTCTTTTAGGGGATTATGTGTGACTGATGTTACTCTTCCAATGACTTGCATGTATTTGAGGCAGCATGGGGCAGTGGTAGTGTAGCTTGAAAATTGTGGGTTGCCACCATTGTGCCCTTGACCAAGGCACTTAACCCTAAATTGTTCTAAGGAAGACTAGCTCTGAGCATCTTCCTTCATTTCAGGTTTCTCAAGTCTGAAACAACTGTTTCTAGGTTATATATTTTGGGCGTATATTTTTGTTAAAGGTATACCAGGCAAAATTAATGAGCTTCATTGTCACTTTGATGATAATTTTTGAAGACTTATGTTGGATGACAATAAACACAATTTTAGTTCCGTTCAGTTTTGTTATACATTGAGGCCCTGTTGTCATTTTGCAAGTGCTGTAAATATGTGAGAAAGCTCCATGGGGAGTAGAGAGAGCATTGTTTCATCCTGAAATGAACCATTTAACCATCAAAGTAACTATGAATCTAGTAAATTAACCTAAAACCCACATAAAATGTAGCCCAGTTTTTTTTTTCTTTTTTTTTTTTAAGGCAGGTACTGTCCTCAGATCTCACCTTTAGTCTCACATCTCCAGGAGATTTTGTCATCACTCACACACTTCTGGTCCATCCCACATGTTCCACAGATTTGGGTGTTAGGATCTTGGGAGGGATGTGACAAATTGAAGAACAATGGAGGAACATAATAATGAAATGTTCAATCTGTAATGTCATTTGTTACATTATTATTATTATTATTATTATTATTATTAGTAGTAGTAGTAGTAGTAGTAGTAGTAGTATACTGGGATATAAGCATAATAATGTTGTAATAATGCATAATAATGTTATAAAACATAGAACATCCCACTGGCTTCCTAAAACTTTTTTACTGTGCTGTTGTTTTTACAGCAGGCTTGTACCCAGGATTGAGCTAACCTACCAGCACAGTAGGCCGAGAAGCAGAGGGAGGAGCTGACCAGCTTGTAGACGTGATAATTCCCTGGACAGGCCTTGACATAGATGGAGTTGGAACTGTACTGACAGCAGTCAGACTCCCAGGATCCACACACACGGCCCCTCACCACCCCTTCATAAAGGTCGGGGTGTGGCGTGGCGAGCCAGAGAGGGACATCTGTGCCACACATGTACCTGTCCACGCACCGCTCTGGCATCCGGATGCTGTTGTTGCCAAGGAAAAGTCGGTACCAGCCTTGCCAGTTCTCAGAGCTGTCACAGGCCGGAGAGAAGTTGTCCACTCGTGTCGGTGGCTCGCCAGGACTGGTTCAGGGAGGTATAGTGTTGGCATGGGTCAGTGCAGGTCGGCGTGCCATTGACACTCAAGCAGTCTAGTCCCTCTGGGCATACAGCGCCCCCACAGCCAAACTGCACTGAGCGAACCTGCGGCTCTACACGGTGATGGAGTATTCTTGTGGACTCCAATGCTGGAGTCATCACACAACTGAAGGATCCTGGCGTGTTCTCGCACACAGTGGGATGCAGACAAGGGTCGCTGGAAGAGCACTCATCTATGTCCACACAGCCAAAGTCTGGGGTCCACTGGTAGCCCTGGCGGCAGCAGGGCGTGCCAGCACTGCATGCTACACGATCATAACACTCAAGTCCATTACCCAAGTAACCATCTTTACACACACAAGTGAACTGGAGAGGGTAGAATCCATTGCCCTCATGGTCAGCAGTTGAAAGACAGGTTGCTTGCTTATGGCAAGCGTCACACCTAGTTACCACAGACCCTAGACAACAAAAAAAACACTCATTTCAAACTTGACAGATGCTCTCTTCCTTGATAATTCACAACAGTGAATACAACATGTGTTTAATGTATGTGACTTTTGTAACTATCTATGTGTCTATATAAATATTGACATGAATTGATTGTACCCATGAAAAATAACTATGTTTTAGTGAACACTGTGTCCTATCCGAAAGTGATATGAGAAGATGTTAGCAACATGATCAGTCCAATGCAAACATTTTGACAGAAATTTTGTTGCCCTGATCTATATATATAACCTCTGGGTGCTATTCAAGTTTGAATGGGGGATCTGTCAGAATAGAATGGTGTATTTAAGAGGTTACATAGAGCAGCCAGTGCTTTGTGCCAACCTGGAGTTAGAACACAGTGTATGCACAAAACAATTTTTGTGAACAAATCACATAAAAAAGACTTTTGGCAGGCAATAACACAAAAGCTTTTTTGAAAGGGCTGCCACCTTTTCAAAATTCCTTGGAGTGATTTTGGGTTGAGTGTGTGGGGTGCGTGGGCCAGGGATTCTGCACACAGTGCTCGGCTCGAGAACCAATCAGAACTCTTTCCTTGCACCGGCGCTATCTGGACCTCCAATGCGCTTAAATACTTAAATATGTAATATTAATTTATTTCTTGCATAGCATTCATCAGGGCCTACCTATCCTGCCTGTCACTTCTCCTAACTCCTCAGGGTAGACTATACTGTTCTCTTTGTCCTTGAGAAGTCAATGACTTACTAACCTTCATGTTTGAGGGCATGCTTATGAAAAATGACTAGCCTAGAAAATAGTTTTGCTCAGTGGGTACGTCTAGCCCAGTGAAGACCAATTTTTAATGCCCAAACTTGGAAAACCCGAAGACTGTCTCATGTCACACTGTTTAATGATACTATTGTCAAACATGCCACACCAGTACATATACTCGTGCGAAGTATAAATAATGTTAGATTAATGTAAGAATGGGCAACATTAAATGATTTAAATCTTACTTCATGGCGGGCCGCACGAAAGAGAGCAGAGGGCCGCAATTGGCCCCCGGGCCATAGTTTGGCCCCTGGCCCAGCCACACACCATTGAAGCCTTAGTAGGTCTAAAATTGGTCTTGGTAAGATGAATTACAACTCTCTATCTCTGTAGAGAGTCGTTGGACGGGCTTCGAGTGATAACTACATGGCTGTGACATGCAAATCAATTATATTCAATTATGTTTGAATTGAAGTTTGTGAGACTTTGGCTTTTTTTTTGAAAGTTGAGAAGAAAAAGGTCATTTATTTCAAATAAGGACATAGTTACTGTTTTGCCAACTTTGCTCTGATGGGTCCTAGTGACATCCAGTTTGAAAGACAACTGCTGATTCCGCCCCTAGGATTGAGCTCTCTCTATTGGTCGTGGTCAGATTAAACTATTACACTAAGAAATGTGGTATGTGATGGATGCAGAGTTGCAGAATGCATTGAGAAATTTAAAGTAGCCTAGTGTAAGTTATTTTTTCTTGGGAGCTGTTTATCACAGTGTCATTGGAAAATTCAGATTGTGCGGTTTTACCTGATATGCGGCTGGAATCTGTGTGACTAAAGCTCTGAGATGAATAGATGTGAATTTACATGCACTTAGGTGAATCAGGCAAGAGTTAGGTCTTTAAGAGTTTTGGAGAGAAATCATGTCAACTACTGAAGAGACTTGAGTAAATGAATCTTCAGTCTTGAGTAAATCAACCCATGTCTGTAAGAATGAGAAATTTGGTACAACACAGAGCTTTTCTTTTTTTTAACTGAGAGATAACTCAAGACAATGACACCAAAACACTTTCCTTGACCATATTATTTAATGCTGGATGCACTTCTGCAATTTGATCTATGTTGTCCCAAATTTGTCCTTTTTCGACTACCAACAGCACTCTATAACCTTGACACCATGGCTATATGGGTTGATTGATTGCAGATTATAGCTTTAATGAGGATTATTAATATCAGTTTCATGAACATACAGTAAGCATGACAAACACAGTACACACAGAACCTATTGTATATTTTTGCAATTTCATTTTACCCTTCACATGTCCTGAGGCATCAGCTTGGACTGCTCCAGCAAAGGCCAACCACATCAAAACCTCCAACTTCATCATACGCTGTTGACAAAAACAACTGAAGCATTATTAGAGTGCATGAAATTTCACTCTACAGTTGTCTGTTGTTTTCTTCTTCTTCTTCTTCTTATCTTCTAACACACCTAATGCAACTACAACCACTTAATGTAGAAACTTCATTCCATCTGCATTGCATAGCTCTTACTCTTACTCTCCGAACAGTAACATCTTACACTATTAGGCTTGAAATGATAACAAATATTTGCGGATTGCGACAGATAATTCCAAAAAACCCTCAATAACTACAGAAAAACTTAATGACTAATTTATTGGTAAGGTTCCACACGTGTCTCATTCACTTCAATGCAACAATGCTTGATTCTGGTCTGCATAAAGGGGGATTTCCCACCTGGAACTAAATGAACGTTGGCACCTCTCGCTTCACTTCAACCCTCTCTGATATAACTGTTCAGCCATTCCAACTGTCTGTTCAACTATGACTCCCGCCAACTGCATCCTCTGCCTACAACTGTGTCAAAATAAAAGTCCTAACTGAAAATATTAACTATTAAATAATACCTATTTAAACTATCCAACTTTTAGCCACTCCAACTGTCAATTCTCAGAAACTATGACTCCAGCCAACTGTTTCTTCTACCAACAACTGTTCCAAAAAAGAAAAAAAAAATACTATAATTCACGATTAGGTTTTTTGTTTTATTGATGCTTTTGAAATGCTAATATATTGCAGTAATAAAGACACCACTTGAACTTTGTTTTCAGTCTCTTCTCAACTGTGTACTTACCTGTTTTTTTCTTTGCTTCTTCTTCTTCTTCTTCTTCCTCTTCACTCACAAATGCAAAGTTTTTCCAGTCTGAAGCTATATATATATATATAGAAATACATAATCATTGACAGAATCCGCCCACATAGTATAACTTTAAGCACAAACTATTTGGACCCTGTACCAATAGGTCAGTTCTGTGGGACTTTATCTTTTGTTTGTGCGTGTGTGTGTGTGTGTGTGTGTGTGTGTGTGTGTGCGTGTGTGTGTGTGTGTGTGCTCGTGCACTGACCTACTAATTTAATTTAAATTTTCATGTGCTCTTTTAATACACTCTTATGCACTATATACAGAGGGTACAATAACATGGTGATGCATTCGGTAATTACTTTAATCACTCGGTTACTGGTTGACACAAAACACTATTGTACTCTCATTTTGAGAGTTATGTTAGTCTGTAGCTATTTTTCATCCTCCTTGTGTGACGTTACATCTGCATTAATGCAAGGATGAAGTTAGGTATCATTTTTGTAACCTTGTTTTGTGGTCTTTAATTTGACCTGACAAAAGGAAAGCTAGCTAAAACAATTCTAGTGTTACTGTGTACTTGTAGTGTAACTTCACTAAGCACCTCTACTGTGGAAATGACACTGAGAAATTT
The DNA here is from genome assembly GCA_027481765.1 of Tenualosa thibaudeaui. Lineage (NCBI taxonomy): Eukaryota > Metazoa > Chordata > Actinopteri > Clupeiformes > Clupeidae > Tenualosa > Tenualosa thibaudeaui. The sequence continues at coordinate 641,172 of JAIFZK010000185.1, read as the reverse complement.
GAAAAATGATGTTTGCTGACCTATATGTACGTCCAGGGTTGGTATCGCGTCAGGTGTAACAGTGTCCCATAAAACAATCAAGTCAAATTGCAGGGAGACATTTTCACTATCAGTATACCAGTAATATAACTAGTGATATATCCTGGTAACAATCAGGATATAAAAACAATGACTGGCCCAGTGTGCTTTGAAATGTGGAACTGTGTCAGTATCAATAATAATAATAATAATAATAATAATAATAATAATAATAATAATAATTAAAATAATACACTTTTTAATACAACTTTTTCTTTTAAACAACCTACAGTATGAACCTACAACCTACAGTACTTCCTTAAGAGTAATTCTTTTCGAGTCTGAAGCTATAAATAAATACTTAATCATTGACTGAATCCGCCCACATAGTATGACTTTAAGCACAAACTAACCAATAGGTCAGTTCTGTGAAACTTTATCTGTTGTTTGTGTGTGTGTGTGTGTGTGTGTGTGTGTGTGTGTGTGTGTGTGACCTACTTTTGACGTGGTTTTTTTATTTACATTTTCATGTGCTGTTTTCATACACTCTCATGCATTATATACAGAGGGTACAATAACATGGTGATGCATTCGGTAATTACTTTAATGACTCGGATATTGGCTGACAAATAAACACTATTGTACTCTCATTTTGAGACAGTTATGTTAGTCTGTAGCTATTTTTCATCCACTTTCTGTGACCTTACATCTGCATTAATGCAAGAATGAAGTTAGGTATCATTTTTGTAACCTTGTTCCGTGGTCTTTGATGGAGAGACACTTGGAAGAAAGTAAAAATAGTAGATCTGTACAACCGGTTCACTATGCATTTTTGATTATGGCAACATGGTAATATTTGGCATTATGGTAAATACTTATGTATTTTATGTTAATGTTAAAACCATTGTGGACCCAAGCCATGATGTCACTGAACAAAGTGAAACTACATTGCACCTGGCAGGGCCAAAAGGGGTGCTCATAACAGGAAAAAGGGTCTTTTGACCTGACAAAAGGAAAGCTAGCTAAAACAATTCTAGTGTTACTGTGTACTTGTAGTGTAACTTCACTAAGCACCTCTACTGTGGAAATGACACTGAGAAATTTGAAAAATGATGTTTGCTGACCTATATGTACGTCCAGGGTTGGTATCGCGTCAGGTGTAACAGTGTCACATAAAACAATCAAGTCAAATTGCAGGGAGACATTTTCACTATCAGTATCCCAGTAATATAACTATTGATATATCCTGATTACAATCAAGATATAAAAACAATGACTTGCCCAATGTACTTTGAAATGTGGAATGTGTCAGTATCAATAATAATAATAATAATAATAATAATAATTTTAATACAAGAAGAAGAAGAAGAAGAACCTACAAGAATGAAGACTTTTTCTTATCAACCTACAGTACTGAACCTTACAACCTACATTCTTTTCGAGTCTGAAGCTAGTCTTAATCATTGATTGAATCCGCCCACATAGTATGACTTAAAGCACAAACTATTTGGACTCTTTCCCAATAGGTCAGTTCTGTGAAACTTTATCTGTTGTTTGTGTGTGTGTGTGTGTGTGTGTGTGTGTTTATGTGTGTGTGTGTGTGTGTGTTTGTGTGTGAACTACTTTTGACGTGGTATTTTCATTTACATTTTCATTTGATGTTTTCATACACTCTCATGCACTATATACAGAGGGTACAATAACATGGTGATGCATTCGTAATTACTTTAATGACTCAGATATTGGCTGACAAATAAATACTATTGTACTCTCATTTTGAGACAGTTGTGTTAGTCTGTAGCTATTTTCCATCCACTTTCTGTGACCTTACATCTGCATTAATGCAAGGATGAAGTTAGGTATCATTTTGTAATCTTGTTTCGTGGTCTTTGATGGAGAGACACTTGGAAGAAAGTAAAAATAGTAGATCTGTACAACCGGTTCACTATGCATTTTTGATGATGGCAACATGGTAATATTTGGCATTAAGGTAAATACTTATGTATTTTATGTTAATGTTAAAACCATTGTGGACCCAAGCCATGATGTCACTGAACAAAGTGAAACTACATTGCACCTGGCAGGGCCAAAAGGGGTGCTCATAACAGGAAAAAGGGTCTTTTGACCTGACAAAAGGAAAGCTAGTTAAAACAATTCTAGTGTTACTGTGTACTTGTAGTGTAACTTCACTAAGCACCTCTACTGTGGAAATGACACTGAGAAATTTGAAAAATGATGTTTGCTGACCTATATGTACGTCCAGGGTTGGTATCGCGTCAGGTGTAACAGTGTCACATAAAACAATCAAGTCACATTTTCACTATCAGTATCCGAGTAATATAACTAGTGATATATCCTGATTACAATCAAGATTTGAAAACAATGACTTGCCCAATGTACTTTGAAATGTGGAAATGTGCCAGTATCAATAATAATGATAATGATAATAATAATAATAATAATAATAAGAAGAAGAAGAAGAAGAAGAAGAAGAAGAAGAAAGACTTTTCTTTTCTATCAACCTACAGTATGAACCTACAACCTACAGTACTTACTTAAAAGTAAGTTTTCCAGTCTGAAGCATATATATATATATATATATAGACTTATATATATATTATATATATATATATATATATATATATATATATAAATATATATATATATATATATATATATATATATATATATAAATATATCTAGGTTGTTCCATGCTGCAGGACTAATAAGTGGGTCATTTGCATGCCAAAGTGAGGAGTGGTGGCCTCACATATTAAAAAGAAGGTGACTTCAAGTGGAGAAGTGAGTTGTATTTTGACACATATGTTGTGAAATCAAAGCAAGTCAATTTTTGGGCTCTATGCACATGAACTGTGCCATACCCTTTTAATAACAATTCCTAAGGTTTGAAAAATCCCTCAACAACCCACACTAAAATAGGTCAAAGTAGTTCATTATTGATATCGTTATACAACGGCAAACACACAGAGCTCAAATGTCCTGATTGGGCTTTTGTACCTGCAGAACTGATAAGATGTTACAGTAGAACAGTGTCATTATGAGTGAATTATCATGAAGTCCTATTTATGCAACTTTTACAGAACCTGTCCTGTTGATATTTGTGCACTAACATTTTGACCATTCTAAGCATTTTACCCAAACTTAGAGTTAGGGTTAGGGTTAGGGCTGGAACCAAAATTACCATATTAGGTAACCAACAGGTCCTGGGCCACTTAAATAGGCTAAACACATAATAGACCCGCACTTGGAGCACTCAGAGCATTATATTTTTGAGCATCATTGGGTGCAAACCACTAACATATATATCAGAGGCAACTCCTCCATTGTGGAAATGGAGGAAGATCCTCCCTTAAATTTTTAAAGAAAGAACTTCCAGAAATTATAAAAAAAAATCACAGATATTTAATAGCTAACCATGCAAAAACATATCAAAACAGCTGAAATAATTCAATTTTATCACTTCAAAAACAGAAAAAAGTCACCAAAATATTGTTCTCCTTTACGCCCTTATTGGCATCCATTATAAACATTACGAACCCGGGCGATTCACAGGCTGCTCTTTTAACATTGAGTGAATGGCAAAAAGGGAGGAACGTCCTTCCTTTGGGAGGGTCAGTTCAGAATGCTCGTCTATCATCAATCAGTCAATCACCGGAGCCACATTCGTCAATGGGCCCAATCAGAATGAAAGGGTGGGTTGACGGTTGACACGGAAGGTCTTGTACTACTGTCATTGTTGACAGACCTGTCATTTGTGAAGTTGCGGATGGCAGAGCATTTGAGCCTTTGTAGAGTTTTGTTTTGTTGTGTCAATAAAAAAAAGAATGGAAAAACGAGACGTTGTATTCATGATGTTAAAAAGCCCATTTCACATGGACGATGAGAAGGTGAAAATCAAAACAGAGGGAGACCAGTTCCAAAAATGGACATTGAAAAACCGAATGGTAAAGTCAGTGTGTTTAACACCACATGGTATCAAAGATACCCATGGCTAACTGCTAGTGTTACCACTAGTCGTCTATGCTGGCCTTGCCTGTTGGAAGGAAATCTCAAACATGGTCTGAGAAGGATTTAGTGACCTTAAAAATTTAGACAGGGCCACCAAGCATCACAACAAGTGCAACTACCCGTAAAATTGCTAGGTAGCGTGCCCATTGATCAACTTGTGGACGAGGTTGCAAGTGGCACAGCACAATGCTAAAGCGCGTAATAGGGATACACTGACGCGTTTGATTGATGCTACGGTGCATTTGGGCATGCAGGAGCTGGCATTTATGGGACGCGATGAGAAGGGCCAAATTGAGATAACAAGGGCAACTACAGAGCAGTTGCAGCCTTCTGGTGTTTCAAAATCATTTCGGCCACTTTCACAATATTGCAGTGTAAAGCACAAAAGACAACTGACATTACCACAAACTATACTTATTGCACTGTATTGTATTTCCCATGCTGAAAGTGTCAAAAAAATTAATTTTATTTAACACAATCCCCTAAGAGCAAGCACCAAGACACCGTTCTGTTTTTGTAATTCTCTCTCCCTCAACAATCCACCCATCCCATCTACTCACATTTACCCACTTATTCACCCACCTGACCACTTCACCCCATCCTCCTCCACCAGTCGCCACTGAAATATATATATACATATATTATAAGTAATATAAGTAAGCAAGTAAATTGTTAATTCCTTAAGCTATTTATTTATTTATTTCCCCCCAAAAAAGCAGTTACATATTGATCACGGTACAGCTAAGACATTTGTCATGCTGGAGTAGTTTTGACATCACTGACTGACCAGCGGTCTTCCCTGGTTTGATTACCACACACACGGTTGAAAGTCCATGTTACTTTGTCCAGAAGTGTCTGCTAAGAGAGAACTAATTTGAACTATACTGTCTGTTATTTTTCCCAAGGAGGAAAATGATTATCAGGTCATCCAGTAAGTTAAGAACAAACAGGTAGGTATGCAGGTTCACAGAATAATTTGAAGAAACTCAATTCGAATGGACACTAATCTTCCTTTTCCACTCTCTGGGATTGTATAACTCACTCTAAGACCATGCTAACTGGTGCTGGTCATACTCTACTGATGCAGTATGACATATCAGTAGTTAATCTAGGTTACATGTCAGGTTACAGGGCACTCACTAACTTGTCTGAATGTCTTCCAACTGCTTTTCTATAGGATGCCCCAGAGAACAATTATGACATCACATACCCCATAAACTCTGCTCCTACCCAGAATTCAAGTGATTCTGTTGATGTTCAGTACCCCAGTGTTGAGTTTCAGAAGTCCAGAGGAGAGGAGGCGTCCCTTTACTCCACAGTCCAGATGCCCAAACCCCAGCAGCAGCAGGAAGAGGTGGCCTATGCCAATGTCAATGTCTAAATCTGCTGCCAGCTAGTGAATGGAATGACACATTGCAGATATGCCACTAAACTTGTTTTTTATTTTTTGTTGTTGTTTTTCAGTCTGATGCAGTGTGTGTTTGTGTGTGTGTGTGTGTGTGTGTGTGTCAATACTTTATTCTGCTTGTATTAATGACTTTATTTGGATGTGTTTGTTCAAAATGGTTAATCCTACATAAAAGGCCTGTATGTTTCTTAACAAACTATATGCATTCATTTTGAACTCAATTTGCATAATCTTCCTTTTCCTGGGATTGATTGCCATGCTAACTGGTGCTGGCATCATGGATACTAAAATAAACATATATATAACTTGTGAGAATATCTTAGTTTAACAACTTTGAATTGCATTTGCAGGGTGAGGCTCATGGATACTAAAATAAACATATAAATTGTAATCAAACAGATTCTACCTTAACACAATGCCACACACACACACACACAATAATCTAAAATAGTGATTAAGATATTATTCAAGAATTACACAAGCAGTAGTCCACTGATTTATTTATTTAGAAAAGGGAATTTTAATTATGTTATTACACATTACATCCAAGGGGGGGTGTTTTTATGGTTGATGAATACAATCTTTTTGCACTAAGAAAACAGGATGGTATTTGTGCAGACAGTGGTAGCAGCAATTCTCAATTCTCAGCAGGTCTGTAAAAAGTCACAAATACAGTAAAATTTTATTAATAAAGGCTATGCTTATTTAAATGGTGAATAACATGGTTATTACAATAAAAGGAATTTATCACAATTATTTTCGTCAAAATAGATTACAATATACATGACAAGACATTTAGACGTCTGCCTCTGAAAACAATCATTATCTTTCAATTATGCGGTTTTCCCAATCGTTGGAAGGCAAAATCTCTATGAATTCTACAGATTACTCACTGAACAGTCAGTAGGAAGAAGAATAAAGATTTGGTACAACACAAATTTAAAGTTTATTTCACACAGCCCCAGTCGGCTAGTGCAAGCTAATGGTTTACCTTTTGGTCCCATGTTGTCCCAAATACTTTCATTCTTCTACCTACTGGCAGCCCTCTGTTCTGGAGCTCGAACAGGGCTCTATTTGGAAGTACTCTTTAATTAGAACACTTAATTAGATTAATTGCACAGCCTCGTTAAAGCTAGGTAGCTGATGCACTCATAAACACTCACAGGCACACAGGACTGCTGTCTGCGGTCACACAGGCTGACCCTGCACTGCACTCTGAAGTCCCCATAAACACCCTGGTAGAGAAGGGGGTTCAGCTCTAGACGAGCCCGCAGAGAAACACCACTCTCCACTACATTCACTTTATTGTCCACGACACACCTGAAACACACACACACACACACACACAAACACACATATACACACACACACATACAGACACATATACACATACCCTCAATTTAAATGTGCTTCCCTCTTTTCTTTTTTTTTCTCACAATCCCTGTAATTTTGCTAAAGTTTGTTTAAACTTCTTAAGTTTACCAGGGCATGCATTAACACATAAATATACAAATGATTGAGCGTAATATCTGAAATAGAGGAAGAAGGCCTGCAGTATTCAGAGAATTCTACCAGTGTACAACAGAAGCGTGATTTGAGTCTAGCCTACGTAGGCAAATAATGTGATTATTTTGGCTTTCTATTACTGAAAATTTTAACAAAGAATCCTTAAAGACTTAAGCTACTGATGAAGCAAGGCTGGGTTGGACTTGGCTGGATTGTGGGGTGAAGAGGGGTCTGGTCTGGTCTGGTCTGATCAGCACTGTCACTGAACTCAACTAATGCTTCTGGGTCAATGTGAGGCAGAGTGTGTTTGTACGTCCTTGCAAGTAAACAGGGCCATCACCAGTCAATTTTTCTGGGGCTTCGGTCAGGATGTTTTGATGTTTTCCAGAATAATTGTACTGGATAACACTGCTCTATAAAACATTAAAATGTGCCCATTCCTGTCCTGGCAACACAGAGAAAAATGCTTACCTGCCCCTCAGTAGAGGGTATGCCGCACTGGGGGAAGAGACTTCACCAATGGAGCATTCTTCTAGCACCACCACAGTATCCTGAGAGTGGCTCTCCACTGTGACAGACATGTACAGGGCAGTGCCCAGGGGCAGGGAGATGGTCCCAGCTGGGTATGGATTGGTGTAGTCTGGATTCTGGTACAGGGTCATAAAGGTTTGGATGGCAGGACCCACTTCCACAGCACCCTTCAAACTACTAGGCATATAAACATGCATAAACACAGATTTGTCATTGCTGAGCGATGATGTATGCTCCCAAATACTATGGGCTGTGTGAGAGAATAAAACAATTGGATTAAAAATACAAATCTGCACCTGGTGTTTGGTAGTGTCCATGCTTGCTTATAACTGAACACTGAGTCAGATTCATATTGACCTCCATGCCTGAAAAATAAATAAATTCATGCTTACTGTACCTACATAGATACATACCATCAATCACTGCTGTGCCCCCCCCAAGCCATCCTTAAATATCATCTGAAATTTCTGCTTAGATAATATATTATGTTGTCACATTTTAGTAGGCATGATAAAAAGCTCCAAGCAATAAAACAGAATGTAGTATTAATGTAGTATTGGGGAAAAAAAAGAAAAAAAACTGAATTTACATGAGAAAAGGTCTTAGAATGACATCTGAGTCAGTCCTGCTCTGAAGTGGATACACACAGGAGAAAGGGAAGCTCATTGGCTTGTAGAAATGGGTGCTTCCATCTGGGATGAAGTACATAAATAATGTGTTGGAGTAGATGTTGTGTGTGCCATTGGTCTGCAGAAGAAATGAAAAGGTATGTTAACAATTGTTATACCACTGCTTGATGAAATCTTGTGATGTGCTATTTAGAATGTGCATTATTTTCAGATAACCACATACATTTCTATGTGTACTATTGACTTGATGGTACATGTATACATAAAAAGACCTTTTACTTTGTCACCTTTTTTTATTATTGCACGTGTAATAAAAATTTGTAAGTTCATTAAATCCCCTTAAGTACACTGTATTACACATTGTTTTACAGTTTGTTACACTGTAATCAATAAGGTAAATACGTGGTAAGAAAGGCACAGTAATACAAATTTTAAGCAAACTAACCAAAAGACTTAATGAAATGCTCCAAATATTCAAAAAGTTACTACTACTACTACTAAGGGAAAATGTAGCTACTAAACTAAACTTAGATAATTCATAGTGACCCTAAACCCTTACCTGCAGGACAGTGCCACAGTGACCGTCACGACGGGAAATCTGTAGATACACACTGCCATTGTGCTCGTCCCGTGCAGTGCATTGTGGGAATGCAAGGTGAACAGTAGAGGCGTTCAGGCCACTGGCCTCCACATGAGCTCTTGAAAATCTGACATCTATGTTTTCCTGGCCACAGGTGAGGTCAAGGTCAAGGACAGAGTAATCTGGGCAAAAGAATTGAAAGGAGAAATAGAGTGATTTTGTGTATGGTGTGTGTAGTGTGTAAGGTCACTCAGCATCCCATTAGTACCAAATGTAGTTCATCATTTATGCCTCTCTTGTGCATGTTTGTACAGGCAAAAATATACTTTCTGCATTACCTTTTACTCATGTTATTACGCTTCATTTATTATTTAAATTCTTTTTTTCAGCTTGTTGGGTGCCAACTTCATGCAGGTCTAATTGAACTACAGTTGATTCACAAATGTGACATCACAGCCAGGCTTTTTTCTAATCTAATATTTCTAAATTCAAGATTAATAAAAAGTCCAAAACATGTTTTTTCTACCTACAAAATATCGCTAAGGCTATCATTTGAGGATGCTAAAAAATGAGTACATGCATTTATTACCTCCAGGCTTGATTATTGCAATGCTCTGTTCTGTGGGTGTAGTAATGCCTGCATCAGAAACCTACAGCTAATACAAAATGCCACGGCCCACTCACTCACACACGACTTACTAGGACTAAAGAAATATGAACATACCCCCCACACACACATCCGACAAGGAGACACTCTCAATACCTAAGTCTATACCTTCCTCTTTATTGTTTCCCATTTTTAGGGATGGTGCATAGTAAATCATCACTCCTCATGGGTCTTTTGGGAGGGACTGCCTCTGCTGTTGCCCTCAGTTATGAGGCATAGTGGCCTCTGACCATCCCTGCATTAGTGCTGGGTTTCTATGCACCATACCTTAGTTATGCTGCTATAGCCTAGTGGCGCAAACCTTTCATGTATCTTGCCGTACAATCACACTGTTGTGTGAGCCTGGCCTCATTTGCTTCCTCTGTCCACAATCATCTCTGCAGAGAGTCATCCCTGCCTACTTCTGGTGAACTCCTCCCTCCTGTCACCTTCCCCTCCTGAGTGGACTGCAACCAACACTACGGTTGGCTGATGCCAGGACCGACATCCTAGAGGCCCTTCCTAGACACCCTTGCCAGGACCGACTCCCCGACTTTAACACTAGGTCTGGCTAGTACTATACTGTCTAGCCATAATTCTTGGTAACCACCTATGGACTGACTACCATGTAATGTTATGGGATAATACTCTGGAACTAATATGATCCTTAACTAAAACCATGGACAACTTGTGAGTCTATCATGGTTACTACTAATTGCACTTTTCCTGCATGACCCCTAGCAGTTGGGTTAGCCCTTTGACTCGTGGATCTGCCCAAAATTAATTAATTAAAAATAAGGGAGTTTTTCCTTGCCCCTGTTCTTCTTGGGTGCTCCTTCTGTAAAGTGCCAGGAGACAACACTATTGTAAAAGGCACTGTATAAATATAATTGAATGGAATTGATTGAATTGAATTGAATTAAAAAGGTTTTCCATTCTATGCCCCTTTAAGATTTAACACTTATAACCAATGATAACACTTTATCAGACAAATATGTCAGTCTGTGATAAACTATGACCCATTGTCAATTGAAATTATTCACAAAGTAATCCAGACCTGTACAGATCACTCCAGCATCCTCGGAATGCTGACAGTTATGGGTACTGAAACCTCTGTGCCAACACTCATTTAGGAAATCCTCGCTTCCGGTGCAGTTGACATCGTCGAGCCAGATCTGGCCTCTGCCCTGGCCAAAGTGAGCTGACAATGGAGCAGCCAGTGCCTCTCCACAGCCCATCTGCCTGCAAACCACCTGGGCATCATTTAGGTCCCAGTTATCATCACACACCGTGCCCCAGTCACCTCGGAATTTGACCTCCACTCGGCCAGAACATTGTCCACTTCCCCCAACCAGCCGAACAGGGAGGGTGTCAACGTGGAGTTCTTAATGGGGAATAAACACTCAGTTATTTAACGAAGACAGCTGCACCACAGCATAGCCCAATATGCCTAATCTGATTTGTTTTTTTTCTGATATTATCTGTGGTACAGTAAAGGTAGGAATACTGTAATGTACCTGTAAAACCTGTCATGACTCCATGTGTATGTGTGTAGAAAATATTAAAACAATGTTGTTAACTAGACATGGAACTAGGGACCTTACTGTCTCAGTACATTTGGATGTAAATTTATCTACTGACATATATTCTAATAAATTGATCTGTTGTTTTGTTCAAATGTTGAGCTAAGATAGATCTTTGAAAGGAATACACTAACAACATTATTTGGCAAGCAAGATGTTGACTTACCTTCACACACCACACCAGCATCCTCTGCATGCTGACAGTTGTGAGTCCCAAAACCATTATGAGGGCAGTTTGTCAGTAAAGTCTCCCAACCAGAACACTGAACATCATCCATCCAGATCTGGCCACTCCCCTGGCCAAACCGGGCCGAATGGGAAGCCTCAAGGGCACGACCACAGCCCACCTCTTTGCACACCACACTGGCATCGTTCAAGTCCCAGCCGTCATCACATACGGTGCCCCAAGTGCCACTGTGGAGAAGCTCAACTCGTCCAGAGCATCGTGTTTTACCACCAACTAATCTTAACTGATGTCCGTCTTTATGATGGGGACAAAAATGCAAGTAAAAATATTTCATGATTAAAAATTGTTGAAACAGCCCTCAACCTTACGATTACATTTATATTTGGCAGGTCTAAATATATGCATATATGTATACATAAATTATTTACCAATCGATAAGAGAGATGTAATCCTAAGACAAAAAATATTTTTAAAGACATGCACTTGTATTTTAAGTAGAAGTGTGCATTGAAAGTAGTGTTCAAAACAGCCAGAACTGAAAATAAATAATGCCTTTGAAATTACTCAGAGGCAATATGAAATAATCATTATCCACATATGTTGAAAATATAGAGTATGCGCTATAAAACAATAAAAAACATATTGCACTGTAATGAATAAAAGTATGATAATTAATATGTAAATCAATGTACGTCAATATTCAGTATTTACACCTGTAACACCAGTCTTTTTCTATAATAACACTACATAAAATCCATTTCTGTTTGATATGATATGACACTTACCTGAACAGATCACACTGGCATCTTCATTATGCCCACAGTTGTGGACACCAAACCCGGGGTGAGAGCAATTTGTGAGTGTATGCTCAGTGCCCAAACACTGAACATCATCCATCCAGATGAACCCGGTACCCTGACCAAAGTGGGCTGAGCCTGGCGCAGACACGGCATTGCCACAACCCAGCTGCTGGCACACCACCTGGGCATCCTGCATGTCCCACCCATCGTCACAGATGGTCCCCCACTGGCCGCGCACTTTAACCTCCACTCTTCCTGCGCAGCTTCTGCTGCCTCCCTGCAGTCTCACCTCAGCTGTGAAACAGGTCACAACAAAAAATCTATATTTTATGGTCACAGACCTTAGGGATTCTTTTAGGGGATTATGTGTGACTGATGTTACTCTTCCAATGACTTGCATGTATTTGAGGCAGCATGGGGCAGTGGTAGTGTAGCTTGAAAATTGTGGGTTGCCACCATTGTGCCCTTGACCAAGGCACTTAACCCTAAATTGTTCTAAGGAAGACTAGCTCTGAGCATCTTCCTTCATTTCAGGTTTCTCAAGTCTGAAACAACTTTTTCTAGGTTATATATTTTTGGGCATATATTTTTGTTAAAGGTATACCAGGCAAAATTAATGAGCTTCATTGTCACTTTGATGATAATTTTTGAAGACTTATGTTGGATGACAATAAACACAATTTTAGTTCCGTTCAGTTTTGTTATACATTGAGGCCCTGTTGTCATTTTGCAAGTGCTGTAAATATGTGAGAAAGCTCCATGGGGAGTAGAGAGAGCATTGTTTCATCCTGAAATGAACCATTTAACAATCAAAGTAAATATTAATATAGTAAATTAACATAAAACCCACATAAAATGTAGCCCAGTTTTTTTTTTTTCTTTTTTTTTTTAAGGCAGGTACTGTCCTCAGATCTCACCTTTAGTCTCACATCTCCAGGAGATTTTGTCATCACTCACACACTTCTGGTCCATCCCACATGTTCCACAGATTTGGGTGTTAGGATCTTGGGAGGGATGTGACAAATTGAAGAACAATGGAGGAACATAATAATGAAATGTTCAATCTGTAATGTCATTTGTTACATTATTATTATTATTATTATTATTATTAGTAGTAGTAGTAGTAGTAGTAGTAGTAGTATACTGGGATATAAGCATAATAATGTTGTAATAATGCATAATAATGTTATAAAACATAGAACATCCCACTGGCTTCCTAAAACTTTTTTACTGTGCTGTTGTTTTTACAGCAGGCTTGTACCCAGGATTGAGCTAACCTACCAGCACAGTAGGCCGAGAAGCAGAGGGAGGAGCTGACCAGCTTGTAGACGTGATAATTCCCTGGACAGGCCTTGACATAGATGGAGTTGGAACTGTACTGACAGCAGTCAGACTCCCAGGATCCACACACACGGCCCCTCACCACCCCTTCATAAAGGTCGGGGTGTGGCGTGGCGAGCCAGAGAGGCACATCTGTGCCACACATGTACCTGTCCACGCACCGCTCTGGCATCCGGATGCTGTTGTTGCCAAGGAAAAGTCGGTACCAGCCTTGCCAGTTCTCAGAGCTGTCACAGGCCGGAGAGAAGTTGTCCACTCGTGTCGGTGGCTCGCCAGGACTGGTTCAGGGAGGTATAGTGTTGGCATGGGTCAGTGCAGGTCGGCGTGCCATTGACACTCAAGCAGTCTAGTCCCTCTGGGCATACAGCGCCCCACAGCCAAACTGCACTGAGCGAACCTGCGGCTCTACGGTGATGGAGTATTCTTGTGGACTCCAATGCTGGAGTCATCACACAACTGAAGGATCCTGGCGTTGTCTCGCACAAAGTGTGATGCAGACAAGGGTCGCTGGAAGAGCACTCATCTATGTCCACACAGCCAAAGTCTGGGGTCCACTGGTAGCCCTGGCGGCAGCAGGGCGTGCCAGCACTGCATGCTACACGATCATAACACTCAAGTCCATTACCCAAGTAACCATCTTTACACACACAAGTGAACTGGAGAGGTAGAATCCATTGCCCTCATGGTCAGCAGTCGAAAGACAGGTTGCTTGCTTATGGCAAGCGTCACACCTAGTTACCACAGACCCTAGACAACAAAAAAAACACTCATTTCAAACTTGACAGATGCTCTCTTCCTTGATAATTCACAACAGTGAATACAACATGTGTTTAATGTATGTGACTTTTGTAACTATCTATGTGTCTATATAAATATTGACATGAATTGATTGTACCCATGAAAAATAACTATGTTTTAGTGAACACTGTGTCCTATCCGAAAATGATATGAGAAGATGTTAGCAACATGATCAGTCCAATGCAAACATTTTGACAGAAATTGTGTTGCCCTGCTCTATATATATAACCTCTGGGTGCTATTCAAGTTTGAATGGGGGATCTGTCAGAATAGAATGGTGTATTTAAGAGGTTACATAGAGCAGCCAGTGCTTTGTGCCAACCTGGAGTTAGAACACAGTGTATGCACAAAACAATTTTTGTGAACAAATCACATAAAAAAGACTTTTGGCAGGCAATAACACAAAAGCTTTTTGAAAGGGCTGCCACCTTTTCAAAATTCCTTGGAGTGATTTTGGGTTGAGTGTGTGGGATGCGTGGGCCAGGGATTCTGCACACAGTGCTCGGCTCGAGAACCAATCAGAACTCTTTCCTTGCACCGCCACTACCTGGACCTCCAATGCGCTTAAATACTTAAATATGTAATATTAATTTATTTCTTGCATAGCATTCATCAGGGCCTACCTATCCTGCCTGTCACTTCTCCTAACTCCTCAGGGTAGACTATACTGTTCTCTTTGTCCTTGAGAAGTCAATGACTTACTAACCTGCATGTTTGAGGGCATGCTTATGAAAAAATGACTAGCCTAGAAAATAGTTTTGCTCAGTGGGTACGTCTAGCCCAGTGAAGACCAATTTTTAATGCCCAAACTTGGAAAACCCGAAGACTGTCTCATGTCACACTGTTTAATGATACTATTGTCAAACATGCCACACCAGTACATATACTCGTGCGAAGTATAAATAATGTTAGATTAATGTAAGAATGGGCAACATTAAATGATTTAAATCTTACTTCATGGCGGGCCGCACGAAAGAGAGCAGAGGGCCCCAATTGGCCCCCGGGCCATAGTTTGGCCCCTGGCCCAGCCACACACCATTGAAGCCTTAGTAGGTCTAAAATTGGTCTTGGTAAGATGAATTACAACTCTCTATCTCTGTAGAGAGTCGTTGGACGGGCTTCGAGTGATAACTACATGGCTGTGACATGCAAATCAATTATATTCAATTATGTTTGAATTGAAGTTTGTGAGACTTTGGCTTTTTTTTTGAAAGTTGAGAAGAAAAAGGTCATTTATTTCAAATAAGGACATAGTTACTGTTTTGCCAACTTTGCTCTGATGGGTCCTAGTGACATCCAGTTTGAAAGACAACTGCTGATTCCGCCCCTAGGATTGAGCTCTCTCTATTGGTCGTGGTCAGATTAAACTATTACACTAAGAAATGTGGTATGTGATGGATGCAGAGTTGCAGAATGCATTGAGAAATTTAAAGTAGCCTAGTGTAAGTTCTTTTTCTTGGGAGCTGTTTATCACAGTGTCATTGGAAAATTCAGATTGTGCGGTTTTACCTGATATGCGGCTGGAATCTGTGTGACTAAAGCTCTGAGATGACTAGATGTGAATTTACATGCACTTAGGTGAATCAGGCAAGAGTTAGGTCTTTAAGAGTTTTTGGCATGAGAAATTGGAGGTCATGTCAACTACTGAAGAGACTTGAGTAAATGAGTCTTCAGTCTTGAGTATATCAACCCATGTCTGTAAGAATGAGAAATTTGGTACAACACAGAGCTTGTCTTTTTTTTTAACTGAGAGATAACTCAAGAAAATGACACCAAAACACTTTCCTTGACCATATTATTTAGTGCTGGATGCACTTCTGCAATTTGATCTATGTTGTCCCAAATTTGTCCTTTTTCGACTACCAACAGCACTCTATAACCTTGACACCATGGCTATATGGGTTGATTGATTGCAGATTATAGCTTTAATGAGGATAATTAATATCAGTTTCATGAACATACAGTAAGCATGACAAACACAGTACACACAGACCCTATTGTATATTTTTGCAATTTCATTTTACCCTTCACATGTCCTGAGGCATCAGCTTGGACTGCTCCAGCAAAGGCCAACCACATCAAAACCTCCAACTTCATCATACGCTGTTGACAAAAC